>JAVQJD010042399.1:0-10452 GCA_036023655.1 Nannoperca australis
TGTGTGTGTGTGTGTGTGTGTGTGTGTGTGTGTGTGTGTGTGTGTGTGTGTGTGTGTGTGTGTTATTTATATAGCAACAACCTTTGAGAATCTTGACAGCGACTTTCACAGCCTGGAAGACCGTTGTATTTTGGCCAATTTATATTATTGTATTTCACCTTCACGTTTACATCCTGCTAATTAGCTTTTAAAAGTCAGTTAAGAACACGTATCTTTATTTAGGAATCGAGCTTCTGCTTCATGAAATCACATTCTTCTCCTGCGTTCTTTGTGTATTTTATTTATTATTGCTCTTTTTCTTTTTAACCAGGATTACAATCCAACGTAAATTCAAATATCATTTTAATAAAGCCAAACTCCAGAAATCAATGATCCAGCTCACCTTTCCTCTAGTGCTTTTATTAATGATGCATTCATGCGTTCATTAATTACTGATAAACTAGAAAAGATAATACATTTTCTGTGAAGGGGAGAGAATTAACACATGACAGTATGTGACAAATAAATAGAGTGACACAAGAAAAAGAGCATTTGCAATAGTAGTAGTAAGTAATAGCATAAAGGGTATTAAGAAAAGAATCAATTCTGTTGAGTAACAATGACTATTTTCTGTAAGTGAAATGTCTAGGAAGGACTGTGCATCTAAAAATGATGCATTTGGATTTATTTCAGCTTTTTTATATAAAATAATAGAAGGCACCAGGTGCTGAATAAGTAATTGATGTCTGTGCTGCAGCCCATGTTCCCTCCACACACACAAGTCAAGCACCAGGACTACGTCTGGCATGTTCTTGATTCCGACTATTTGGTTTATTATATTACCTAAATTTCACCATTGAATTCTACTTTTACTCACGGAAAAAATATTTCTTAATTTGTTTGTGAGCACAAATTAAGATCAATACCTGTGCATGTGTTGACTTTTCCTGCCAAAAATAAATAAGAAAAACCTTAAAGTCAGGCGTATAAATGTTAAAATGTCCTTTTTTAAAGACATACAATGTTGTTTGTACTATTTGTTTTAATTATTATTTCATCCCAGATATTCAGATATGTGAAGGATGACATGCTAGCAGCAGCAAATAGTAAGTAAGTAAGTAAGTACATTTAAATTACAAGCCCAAATATAAGAAGGTGCTTTTTTGTTGTTTGTTGTTGTTGTTTAGTTTTGGTAATTATATTACTTCATCTTATATTCAGGGATTAGACATTAACATATTCACAACAGCAGATGCTCTCTTTGGAAGCTTGTGTTACAGGGCGAGCTCCTCTAAGAGACTGATGCATTGTGGGTTGTTTGTCTCTTTACTGATGCGGTCGATCTGTGTAAGTAAGTCACCCCATCACTGCCCAGTGACACACACAGCTCATGGGATGTACTTTCAAATTCATTGCCCCCTGAAGTCTTTTCACGATTTAGATCGTTTCTCCAGCAGCCGATAAATACGGTACACATCCCATAATGTCTCCCAACAGGAGAGTGTGTGACTGTTGTTCAGCAGAACGCTTTGGATTTCAGGCCATATTTTATCTACTGGCAGTCAACTCTGCTTAAAATGACACTATTTCAGATGTAGTTTTTTGATGAAATAAAAATATAATTGTCTTATAATTAGGAGCCTGTTAATTTGGGGACTAACAAGCACTTTGTCCAAACAACTGGATTTTAAGTAGTGATACTCACCAATACTGGTCTAATTAAACAGACCTGGTACGTCTGCGATCCTCATCATAAAACAGTGTACGGCAACTAAGATAGTTTATATCTTTGTATCATCAAACTATATCTTAATTTATATCAACTTTACAAACCGTTCGCAGCAACACAGGGAAACGTTTCCACGAGCCGACAAACAACACGGGAGAGTCCTGCATGGAAGTTACAGCTCAGTGTTTGTCACACACTGAAAAACCATCACAATCACTTTCACACGCTCCGAACTGACAAAGAAATAACAGCTGGTTGCAGAAAGATTCTTCGTGTTTTCAGGAATGTGACACTTGGACTTGAAGTATGGGGGTTACAATGAACGTGGGTGTTTGATTCTGATGATCACAGGTTGTTCCTAATACACCACGACACAGCTTGATCAAGCTTTTAAATTCACAGTCACGACCTTGTTGTCGGGGCCGACGTACTGGAAAAACTTTCTTTATTTAATGTTCTGTCTGTTGTTTATCTCTCCTTTTTCTGGGTCTTCCTTTCTTTTACATCATCGGCACAACAAATTACAAAGTCTTTTGCTTGTTATAGAGAGCAATGCAGTGGATTTTAGGTTGCTTTTAAGTTTAAATGTTACCTTAATTGTAGTTTTTTATTATTATTATTATTAGTAGTAGTAGTATAATTATGATTAATATGATTATTATTATGATTATTATTACTATTATTATTAGTAGTAGTAGTAGTAATATTATTATTAATATTATTAGTATTGTTATTATTATTATTATTATTAGTATTAGTATTATTATGGAAGAGGGTTGATTCTAATCCAGCAGAAATGGTATACAATGTATATGTGTATATTCCTGTATTTGTGTGTGTGTGTGTGTGTGTGGTGGCGTGAGAAAGCACGTGACTGACGCACGTACAGTATATTATGCGACACTTTACCTGCACACACACAGACACGCAGAACACATCATCTAATTACACAGAGGACAAGGTGTCAGGAGACGATACGTGGCTTAACAAACATTTGAATTGTCGCTGTGTTTCACACACACACACACACACACACGCACGCACACACACACAGGCGTTGTGAGTTGACATCACCTCTCATACCTAATTGTGCCTGGAACACCATGTCAGGAAATGATAGCTGATTTAACAAACATTTAAATGATTCCCCTTGGCTCTCTCTCTCTCTCTCTCTCTCTCTCTCTCCCCCACACACACACACACACACTCCCCCACACCCACACACACACACACAAACATGCACACAATGAAAAAAACACTTTTGGCCAACAAAACACTGCCTTTCAGCCAAGCTCAGAACTGTGAATAAATCCATAGCAATGAGACACTTAGTCAAATTAATGTGTTGACTATTACTGCAGCAGATTGTATGGATGACAGAAGAGCAGCAGCTCAAATCTGTTAGAATAACTCTGGAAGAAGTTTATATACAGTAAAAGTTAAAAAAACAAGGTTAATATGATTTTCTTTTTAGGAAAGATTTCCCTCGGCTCTCCTTGAATACATTATTCACACCAGCTGCACTTTTTGGAACTAATGTGGGCTTGAGCTGATATTAGGAGCTTAGTTAAACAGCAATTATAATGAGTGATAATAGTGATATTTCACGTGAAATTATGTCGTTCATTTTCTCCTTACAAAAAGTCATTTAAGAAGCCGCACTTGGAAGCCGTTAGGATTTACAGTTCCACACGTCTTTGTTCATATGAATTCTTTTTATTCTTCAGATATTAACATGTTTGTTTGAAACATAATTATCTTGTTAGCACACTGGTACATCTGACCACGTGATTTTATTTTATTTTATTTTTGGGGGATGAATTAAACGTGGCCTGCTTTATCCTCAGGTTGCGTGAAACACTGCCTCTTTGGTGCGGGACAGGGAATATGATGCCATGATTCAATGCATCACTGAAATTCTCAAAATGCATTATTTTAAATAAATTACATTTGATATTATTTCTGCGGAAGTGTATTCAGTAACACTGTACAGTAGAAAGCATTAACTAATAAGCGTTAAGTAACTCTTGAACAGTTATTAAAAGTGTTAATTAAGGTACTAACTAACCAACTAATATCAGTAAATAGCTGATTGAGATAAATGAACATGACAAATAAACCATTTCATTAAGAGAAAATATATTTTACAAGTTAAGATCAGGTATCATCTCTTTGTGACTCCCTGTTGTAGAGTTTCAGCCTCCGGCCTCCGTCTGCAGGATCTCATTGGAAGTGATTCATTATGAGCAGAGTGAAGACAGCCAACACTGAGTTTACAGCTGCCATCCCAACATCTGACTTCCACAGCTTGTACTCCAGAGACAGAGATCTGTCGGCTGACGCAGTGTTGCCGTAGCAACCAGAGAACAAGCCCAACTCGGGCTTGTGTACATCCTCTGAAAGAAATGTCAGACCACGATAAAGTCTTGGAAAGTTTTTGTTGAATGAGAGGAAGTGAGATCCGATAGCTGCGAGCATCTGCAGCACTCACACCGGCACCACCATCAGAAACCAATGCACTTGTTGTATTTACACACTTCATGCTGCAGAACCTGTGTGTCAGCACGTCCTCATACCTAAACGGCACCAGAGGTCGTTTGCCAATGACTCCCAAGCAGACAGGCAGATATACTGTCTCTTTGTTGTCATGGTAACAACATAAACATGCGGTTAACGTTGTGAAACGGTCGCAGTTTGGTAGTTTAGTGTGGAAGTTTAGACAATGAACTACTTGGTGAGGTTTAGGCAAAGATGAGGGTCTGGGTTAATGTTAGTTAGGTACGTTAAGTCACGCTCGTGAGTAACGTTAACATCCTGTGTTGGACCGGCCTCTGTACTTCCTCACCGGACTCCTGCCGCCTCTAGAGGGCGCCGCCTAACAACAACCGTAAATATGGGTCGCAATCAGCACTGACAAACTGTACGACCATGTTTTTGGGAAGGCGGCATAGTTTAATCACACAGAAATTACAATTATATTACTTATATACTGAAAACGTTTTGTTCTTTGAGCTCAGCTACTGAATATACTTTTAATACCTCCATGATTTAGGTGTATTTTTGTGATACATGCGTTTGTGTCCGTTGAAAATCTGCAACAACTCAAGTCATCCAACTGATGCATATTGCACAGAGAAGCACTGTGTATGCATGCCGCATGTACTGCATGTGTCAGTGTTTGCATGTGAGTGTGTGTGGGTTGCTGTGTGGTGAGGGTAGCTTGTTATACTCTGACAGGGCGAGACCGTTGTGGAGTGAAATGCATGATGGGATTCTGTGATGAGCAGGAAGAGTTTGAATAAACATGGTTCATTTCAACTCAGTGAACCCGCTGTGTGTGTGTGTGTGTGTGTGTGTGTGTGTGTGTGTGTGTGACCATCAGGCCTGTGTGTCTGTGCCGTGTTCACTGAAGCTTTTTATTGAAGCCCTCATGAATCTTTTTCCTTTCTCAAATATTCAGTCCTTCCCTCCCCATGCTGACTTCACAGCTTTATCTTTTACTCCCTTCAGACTTCAACACTCACTCCCTCTTATTTCCAATTCCCTCTCCACCTCTGTCTCCATCATTCTCTCACTTGACTTGTCAACCTTTCGGCCTTTTCAGATTGTTTTTGTGAGAGGGCGTCGTCTCTGCTTCATTATGGGGGTGTAGAATGAGACAGAGAGCGACGGCTCACGTGCGTCTCTTCCTTGCTTCTTATCTCTTCCCATTTACTGAGTGGAGACTTTGTGAATGTATGATTGTATCGCCTTCACTTATTGAAGAGATGATGGTGCTCATGATGCACAGCTCCACGTGGTGTCACCGAGCTCATTCTGCACAATTTGGATGAACTTAAATAATGTGATGCGAGCAAGTTGTGTTTTTCTTTGTTGTATTATTACTTATCTTATTATTTATTTAAAACCACATCCTCCTCTCAGAAACAAACAGATCACGCTGTCCCTTAAAAGTTGACTGTTTTAAATTCAGTGCTCTAAAATCTGAAAGTTTCTACATATACTTCTAGTTTGCAACAGCAAAAAGTTTGTTTTTTAATTCACTTGTAGCCACTTCAGCATGATTAACTTCTTTTATGGCGATGAGGAGGCACTCACAAGATTTGGCCAAAGTGTGAAACTTGATCTCTGCAACAATCATGTTCCCCTCAAAAGGGGAATGCTCAATGAAAAGCTGAATGTGTATTGTAGAGGGAGGCAGAAGGAAGAGTCTGAGCCCTTTGTACAACATGCATGTCTTGATTTAGATCTTAATCATTTAGAAATTCAAATTGCCAGAATGATGGACTGTGACTGCATGGAAATAACCCAATAATAATCATTTCTGCACAACACCTCTGCAGAATACACACTAATGCATCATAATGCATCTTTATTAAGTAACAGAGATATAAGGAAATAACAGGTCCATGCTGTCGTCCCTGATGTGTGTGTATGTGTGTGTGTGTGTGTCACTGGGACATTTCAAGACATTTTTAAAAAAATAACCATTCCCTTTCCTACAGATCCATCCATCCACCCAACCAGTCTCTGAACATCCCTGTACAGGGCACGATCGACGGACTCCACAAGTGCTCATCAGTGTGTGACTGGATGTAAGGAGCCGGTGAGGGGACGGCAGGTGGTTAGAAATCAGCAGCCTCAACTGAAGAACAGGAAGTGAACATGGCTTTTGAAAGGCAGACATTAAGGAAAGGGTTCAAATAAAAAAGAGTCCCAAAGCTGTAATTGCCAATTCATCCCCCCCCCCCCCACACACACACACACACAGTTTTATTTCTATAGCCCAAGATCACAAATCATAATGTGCACAAAGGGCTCAACTCACAGTGTCATTATGAAAGATGGCGTGCGCTGGCTTTATGGATTCAGTGTGCATTTGTTTAAGTGAATGCTGGCTTACATCGTTGATTATTGACAACTTGCTGCACACTGAGCCAGGAGGAACAACACACAGGGAGCACAAATCCATTTAATTCAATTTATGATTAAAGTACGGTAAGGTTAGGGAAAGCCCGTGATTTGTCTTACAATAAATACAGTACTTAGGGGGGGGTTGTGTTATGTCATTAAGTCTAGGGAACCGTTATTGTAGGAATGGGTTTTAAACAACAACAACAGTACAAATAACTCTCTCAGTGTCAAAGTCACACATTGTAATGAGCAGTCTATCCTCTCTGTGAGATAAACTGTGTAACACTGTTACGTTATCCAGCTTCTCAGCAGCTAAACCTAAAGGCTGCTTCCACTCTTCTGATTCGGGCCTGCGTGCTCTGCGTTGGGTTTCTGTCTGCGTCACAGTTCGTCTGAGTGCAGGTCAGCTCACCGGCCGCTGTGTTGGAACGGTACAGGGATTCGACACAATGCCAGAGCAGGTGCGGCCCAAATGAAGTCCATTCGTTCACAACAATACCAGTCAGGCCACCGCAGTGGCGGCCAGTGAGTCGACTGTTACCCATCATCCTCAGTGTGAACAGTCCCATTTTTCAGCTGAAACTCTCACCACACAAATTTGGGACTTTATGTTGTTGACTCTCAAGTGTGTCACATTTAGCTCACTTATTGAGACGGCGTGAGTATAATTAAGTGTTTGATTTCCAGCACTCCTTCCTGTCAGTCCAGGCTTCATTCCCAGAGTAGATCAGGGCTGATGGGCTTCCTTTGAGCCCTGGTGAGGAGGTGAATAGTAGCTGGTTTCCCTCCTGCCATCCCCACTGAGCAGAGGACAGCGGTCTGATTCCCCTCATATGACCCCCACTGTGACTTGAACTTGGCGTGATTACTTTTGAAATGTGTCCCGCTGGGCTCGTTTGCTTGGGCCAACAAAGTATGAGGGCTGTGAGTGTGTTGTTGGTAGCGGTGGAAGACAAACTGAGGGGAAGATATTTTCTTTACTGGAAGCATCACCATGCTTCAGTTTCCAGCAGCTGACAGTGTTTCCAGCCTCATGCAGCTCTTGCAGAACGTCATCATCCTGGCATTATACGCTAAAGAATTAAGTGGAGAGGACCGGGGAAGTGTTTAAGTCCACCTCCCCGGAACACTTAACTATGCAAATATAGTTAAATATAGTTACTAGGATACTGGTACCAGGAAACAGACCCCACAACAGTGGTGGCATTGACTTTGCATAATGATAAACTATCTTTCCAACTTCAGTTATACCCAAGAAACAAGGTCACAGATGGAGAAACCACCGTCAAGCGGTTTGATATCTCTGACAACATGACGTGGTTTAAGTTCACACGCCCCTTCACACATTAACCCAGAAACTGGAATAAAAAGGCCAAAAACTAACTACGCTATTCAGACAGAAACAAGGCAACAAGGTCTAAATGTCAAATCAATTCAAACTTGATAACAACAGAGAGCAAAAACAAGCCATTAGTCATTAATAACTCACCTCTAACAACTGAACTGAATACACTCATCAAGATATCTAGATGTCTTGTGTTATATTTTTAAAAGCCTGAATACAGTAACTCACTCAGGAAAGATTAAATGTAAGTTTAGAGTCCTGTGCATGGCTGCATGGGGACACCTTCCAGCCACAGCTGGCCTGCTTCCCTCCACCTTCAGAGCGCTTCCTGTCGTTAGCAGCACTCGGGATGAGGCTCGACATCTCGGAGACACAGACACTCGATAACAAACACAAAAGCTCTTTGCTTAAAGGGATGGATGGCCTCTTCTCCAGGCTGTGGCAGGTCAGTGCAAACCTGTAAGTGAAGGTTTGTCAGTATGTTGCTTAGGGTTAGCACATAATCAATCACGGATCCCTCTGTCCACATCAGGGCAGCTCTGAAGTGTCAGCGGCCTGTGGAAATAGATGCAACACTTCATGTGGACTTAGACCTGTCACTCTGTTCGACTCTGGCTGCTTTAAAGCTGTTAAAAACCTGTCTGCATCATTTCACTTTGCTTTTCTCTGGAGATAAAAAGGAAGATAGAACTTCCAATCAATCCCTAACACTTTGCTCAGCTGCTGGGTGATTTAAGAAGAGAGGAGAGTCTTCCTATCACTATTTATTCCCCGTGGGCGCTGCCCATCAGACTTTTCCCCACTGTTGTGGCATCTCTTCTTGTTTGGGAATCTTCAGCCTGCTTTGACAACATATGTGCGATAACCAGGAGATATTTGTGTAGAAAAGCCACGCATTTGAGACATTTTAAGCTAGAGGTGATGCTGAGCACTGAGCCACAGTTAAATTCCATTTTAATGTCCCTTTAAATGTCTTCACACTCATATTGAATCAAACAATCTAATACGCGTCTGTTATTGAGACTTTGAGGATGATATATTGCATTTCATAAGCAGTAAAAGGTTATTGCCCTCATCTTGTGCCTGACTTCAGATCTGCTCTCTTGGCATTTCCTCAAAGGAATAATATTCCAGAGGATTATTTAATGTACTAATTACATGTCCTCCAAAAATAAAGTCACTTTGATGTATATAAATGTTGTTTTTTAAGGAGATATGCTGTGTACCTACACCTCCCCATGCTTTTTGGTAAAAGCGTAAAACCCCTATAAATATGTGTGAGTGTGTGTGTGTGTGTGTGACTGTGGGAAATATTTCTCTCTACACAATATCTTGGCCGTGATATATTACAACTTAAGATAAGCCAGTCAAAGGTTATTGCCCTCCCGACACTCCCGCTGCCGTCATGATTTCAATGTGGTTAAATTTCCTCTCACTCTAACTAAAAAGAAAAGATAATAGCAGCTAATAATAAACGTTATTATCCTTTCAAGTGGTGCCTCTCTGAGGGGAGGCAGCATTATTCTTCCACTGTCCAACATGTCAGTGAAGGAACGTCGAGCTGCTGTAGAAACGTGTGTCTTTGACCACGGGGACTTTCAGGTGGTCCCCGGCCTCGGTGCAGCTGCTTCCTGCAGAAGAAAGCGATCGTTTGTGTCTGTGGTTCCTTCTGTGCAGTTTTATTTAAGGAGGAAATGTAAGACATGTGGAAGTTTGTCATTTTGTGTAGCAGAACTGGTTTGCTTTCTTTCTGGTTCCTAAACATCTGGCAACCCCTCAGATTCTGGTGGGACCCCCTGGGAGCCCTGACCCCCAGGTTGGGAACCACTGCGCTAAATGATACATTTACTCATCCAAAACAACCAGTTCACAGTTTGTGAGCGAGGTCTCCTGTTAGGGTTTATTCCTGTAGACCAAGTTCATTCAGGCTGAGCCAATCACAGCCACCGTCACGACCTTTCCAGAGCCGTACAAACCTGCCGTGAGGAGCACAAAGACTTCTACTCATCAAGATAGTCAAGACGTACAAATCTATGCCTGTTGGTGGGAACACTTGTGTCAAGTCCTTGTAGGGTTTTAAATAAGGCGAGGCAAGTTTATTTATACAGCACCTTTCATACACGGATGCAATTCAAAGTGCTGCACAGAGAAAAGGACAAAAAGAAAAAGCAATAGTTAAAACTATATAATCACAATTCAAACAAAAGGAAATGAAAATACATAAAAAGACAGTTTTAAAGATAAAATGTAGAATTTAAAAGCTCCAGTGCAGATGATCAGCTTCCTGAATTAAAGGCCGTAGTAAACAGTGATGTTTTCAGCCCTGATTTAAAGGAGTTCACTGATGTGGCCGACCTGAGGCTTTTCCACATAACTGGGGCATAGAAACTAAACGCTGCTTCCCCCTGTTTAGTTTTAACACGAGGAACAGTGAGAAGGCCACATCCAGATGATCTTAAAGGTTCATAACACTGAAGTAGATCTA
>JAVQJD010042412.1:0-11196 GCA_036023655.1 Nannoperca australis
CAACAAACCGCTCAACAACTGTCCATCCCTTGATCCTTACTTCTATTGTGGAAAAAAATTTATATATATATATATATATATATATTTATATGATTTCCTTATAAAAACAAAAAAAAACAAGGGACTCCAATACCATATTTTAAAAGTAAAGAAGAAAATGTGACTTAAAGCTATATTCATTTATTTTCAGTTTTTTGAGCACTTGGGCAGTTGAATGCCCACAAGGGTAGTTTCAAAAAGATGGAATGATCTGAGAGCATTGCACACTGCACACATTTTTAACAGGATTGTCTCATTTTTCTACAAACAAAAAACGTGTGAATAATATAACCTTGAGAATAATATGAAAGATGCTAAAATTATTTTACATTTTTACACATAGATGCTTTACAAGTGAAATGTCTTCTCAACAGCATTGAGTGAAAGTTCCACTCAGGAAAGCTGTCCAATTTTCTCTTCTCTTTCTTCCTCAATTGTTTTTCTTTTGTGCACACACTGGCTGGGTTGGTAAACACAAGCATTCTGTGTACAGTTTACTGATGTCATTGCTGGGTATTTAAGTTCTCCAAATTCAAACATTTGCTTGCCTCTGACATTTTGTACCACTAACATGCAACATTGCCCGGAAGTAGGTTTAAGGTTGAAATCTCTGAAAAACCTAAAGTCAATACCCAAGAAACAACAGTTCCTATCGGTATGTGCAGTACAGTATATGTGCAGTGTAGTCCCACAATGCTGGAGAACTGATAGTGCAGCTCTTGGTGTTGTTAATTGGTCCACTTCATTAGTTTAGAATGTATGGAAGGAAACCACAGCTGGGCCTGGGAACACTCACTCATTGAAGGCTCCACACTAAATATATTCTCCCATGTCTCTAGTCTACCATATTTAATGTGACACTAGCACTTTATTGCAGATATAAACAAAATGGCCCAGTGGAATAATGCTGCAGCTTCTATGCATAGGAGTCTGTTACTGCAGATACAATATGAAAAAGACTCAGCCAAAGAGAGCTGGCTGTTTTGTTTTTTTTCTTCTTCGTTTTCTTTAAGTAGTGCATAAAGTAGGTCATGAATTTCAAAAGTGCAGATTACCATTTTCACACTCAATCCCATTAATCAACGCTTCCGCCATCGAGAACCACCAGAGAAAACAATGAATAAGAGCATGTTACTTTGGAATTAATCTATTAATCAAAAAGCGTATGAAGAAGTACCTGTGACACAGCATCGGCGGTGGGACAGCATTCAGGGGGTTGTGGTAATGAGCAAAATGCATCCCCGTCCCCCTTATCTGGGAAACACTGGCAGGCGGTGCTGCACTTTAAAGGAGAGAAGGTTCCATTAAGAATAAGCATGGTGAATATACTGACTGGACAGAGTACGCTTTTAATTGTGACCATTCTGACTATGGGGTCATGCTAACTTTTGCCACCTCTGTTGTACAGATTCTGGAAATGCAGAGTCTGGAAAAAGAAGAAAGAGCCTCCTAAAACTTTCTGAATAAAATACATAAGTCATCCCAAATAGTCTCTGAGTCCAACCAAAAGTAAACACACAAATGAGTCTAACTAAATGCATAGACATCTTCTTCCAGGGCAAGCTGTCGGCCAATAAAACATGCTGCATATTATTATAGAAGAACCCAGTTGAAAATTACCAGAATTAACAACAGCTGAAACCTTCCCCTGTGGGTTCCTGGGACTGGCTGACCTAGGCTGTTGGCTGAATGTGTGTCTATTTTTAACTAGTTTGCTGTTTAGTTGACATTGCTATTAACTTTAAACTGTTCATTTATAGAAGAATTCACTTAGTGGTTATGGGACTGATCAGGGATTAATGTTTGATTATACATTCCATTGTACACCCACGTGTAGTCACTGTTGTACGGTATTCTGTTTTTAACCAGTAAGGGTAAACAGGCAGATTTTAGTTCCCCTTTAATAATTTTGGAATTTGCCAGCTACAAAGCAGTGAATTTAAATTAGCTGAAAGTAGCGTTTACTTGTTTATTGCTTTGGCGCTCTTTTCCTTTATTCACATTCCTCAATTGACTCAGTAGTAACCTTTGGAATCTGTTTTCAAGGTATTCACTATTTATTTGACCACTAGCAATACATGGCGACCAGCGCCTGATTATATCTGCCTTATGTTCTTCTCTTACCCCTCGACCTCTCTGGGATGTAACAAAACTAATGGAGAGATCTGAAACTCAAAATTACTCTCTCTGACTCAGCTTCTCCCCAGTGTCTTTTGCGACAGTGAGAAAGCATTTTAAAGGTGGAAGAAGACAAAGACATAAGAGGCAGAGTAAATGATGGCCATGTTTAAACTTCTAATTATAGGCTTTTGTATCTTCAGAGCTTCCTGCTGTAGAAAGAAGATGCTCCTTTGTGCACCCTAAACCCTCATTAAACCTTCAGAAAAGTCAATCTGATTCTATCATGCAGAGACAGAGAGAGGGAGCAAGCAGGGATGTTATTTTCAAAAAGGTCACTAGGTTTGGGCTCCTTGTTATGTATGGTTTTAATAAGATGGGTTTTATAAGGCCTCTGCTGCTACACAGTTTACAGTAAAACTGTCAATAGCCAAAAATATACAAAGTACATAAAAGACACAATGTCCATATCAAAACGGGCATAGTCTTTGATAAAGGGATTATTACATCAAAATTTTTAGCTTCCATGTCTGTCTACAACAGGGAACAAATTAAATTGAATGTTAAATTCCAAAAGTGCTATTCTAGTTACAATAAATGAATGTAAGGCACTACACTGTCTTAAGGCCAAAATATAAAAAAATTATCTTGACGAAGAAAAATAACTCTTAATAAAGGTATGATGATCTTAACCCACCCGGTCGAGACAGTTGAGCGCCCACCTAGAGCCTGGTTCTGCTTCTGGTTCTGGTTTTGGTTCTGCTCAAGTTTCTGCCTGTTCAAAGGGAGTTTATCTTTGCCACTGTCACCTAGTGCTGCTCATGGTGGGAATGTTGGGTCTCTGTGCACTTTTTACTTTTCTATACATTTACAGAGATTCTGTTTGGATTTGGCGCTATATAAATAAAATTAAATTGAATATTTCCACCTGACTGCCTTCAACAATAGTACCTGTATCAAATCACCAACAGAACCTTTTCTTACGTCTGATTTTGGATTCACATCTGATAGAGACAATATTTGAACAGAGACCAAAGTAATCATCTGCTCTCATACAGTATATGACCACCTGCTATCATGTGACTGAAAATCCATCCACATGAACTGAGAACTGAACCATCTCCTTGACAACAGAGAAAAGTCCATCCAACTAGGAAACTTTGGAAACATTCATTATGTAGATTGTGTGATGAGAATGTTTTGTCAAATGCAGTCAAGGTAAAGAATGAACCTCTATGCTCCACACCATTAACACTTGTTTTATTACTATTGTTGTTTTTGTTTTTTTATCATGTCATTGATCTGAAGTAGATCTGCCAGCAAGCAGGTTACCATAGTAACTGACTTAAAATGAAAGTGACCTTGGTTTCTGGAAGGGGAAACTGCTAGGTCTATCACCCCATGGCTAACAAATCTATGTTTTTATAAAACTGCTATCTGAAGCAGGGCCATGCAGTCATCTGAGAGAAAAAAAAGTCCCTCAAACAAAACAGGTAATTTATCATTGCCTTCCAAAATGCTCTTATTGACAGGATGACATTGTTAGTGCCTTTCAAGAAGCATAAAAAATTATTAATGTGAGTACTTTCTGATCTGCCACAAGGTTCAGGTTTAGGCACAAACACAACTTGGTCAGAGTTGGGAAAGATCATGTGGAAAGATCCTGTCTCCTACCACTTTTGGTAGGAGACAGGAATGCAAATGGTGGTGTCCGGTATCAGCATCTGTCCCCCTAATGATCCATCCCCACCATCCAAAGGTTTTGAGGTACTCTGCCAATGACATGCTACTTCTCTGCTGTTTTTGAGAAACTGTCACAATTGGCGCAACCCCAATAGGTCACTTGACAGGAAAATATAATCAGAGTCAGAATCAGAAATACTTTATTAATAAAGTTATTGAAAAAAGAATAATAAACAGTAGAAAATAGAGGGTGTAGAGGTGTAAAGGGAGGGTCCGAATATGTTTGGACCAGGGGCTGGAGCTGCTCCAGGATGAATCTTTCCAGGGCCTTCATGATGTGGGAGGTCAGTGCCACAGGTCTGTAGTCCTTGGCTCCACTGGGGCATGGAGTCTACGAACAGGAACTAGGCAGAAAGTCTTCCACAGCACAGGGACCCTCTGCAGACTCAGGCTCATGCTGAAGACATGATGCAGACTCCACAAAGCTGAGAGGCACAGGCACCGTCAGGTCCTGCAGCCTTCCCGGAGTGGAGTCTCCTCAGCTGTCTGTCGGCACGAACAGTCAGGAAGCCCACGATGGACACGTTGTTATCTGGGATGTCCTTGTGTAACCACGTTTCACAGAAGCACATTAGACGGCATTCCCGACACTCCGTCTGACTCCGGGCCAGCCCCATTAGCTCCCTCATCTTGTTAGCTAGCGATCTCACGTTGCCCATGACAACTGTGGGGAGACATGAAAGAGAGTGAAAGAGTGAAAGGCCAGATCTTTCACCATCCTTAAGTCACATCTGCAGTGATCTCTCTTCCTCGTCCAAAGATTTTTTTTAAAAGAAAACAAATGATGACATTCAGCAGTAAGTGATGGGAAGGAGGGGGAACAAGAACACAGAGGCTAAAGATAATGGATGTGAATTGGATTAAATGGGCTGGGTGGAGAAGATTAGCAGTTAGGTCAGAGCTGCTATTGTGGTGTGAGTCACTCCCTCCACTTCTAATCTCTCTAATTAGGCCTCATCAGCGTAAGGCAGCACCTCCCCTTCTCTCCTCCCCCCTCCCTTCACATCCATCCCAGATCCCCGGAGGATGGAGGGAGAATGGACAGCTCAAATGTAGACAACAGATATGTGGTTATTCATTAGGGTGAAGTATGGAACCTCTACGACCAATAAATCCAATATATGGAATTATCAATACAATGAATCTATTAGGGACATATTCTTTGGTCTCATAACTCCAGAACACATGTCATATACACACAGGCTGGAAGTGGAATCTGCACAAGTTGCTCTTTCCACTAGTAGTAGATGCCAATTTTGATTTAAGATCTTCCTTTATAGTCATGTTTAAAAAACAATCTGGTAATTGTTGTCTGTGCATGTGTGATTACAGTGCAAAACTCATGACTTTTCATTATGCAGATTTAACAAAATATAATGAAATACAAGTTTAAAAAAAAAGCTAAATCTCACAATTATTTTATTATGAGTCAAAACCTGTGGACACACAGCCAAAAAACACAACATAAGACCACTGACTAACCACCAAGTTCAACCAGCATGGCAGCCCACAGTCAAGACAAGAAGCTCATAATCATTAACTGATTAGACTGTAATTAACTGGGACAAACAAATCAGATATGCATTGGTGTATTAAAAACATCTTTATCTTTATCATTCTGTTTAATAATGGCAACTATGAAATCAAATTGATCATGATATATATTTTGCCTTGTCATGTTTAGCACTATTCAGAATATCAATTGAACTGCGTCTATTGCTGCATACGTTTCGAGTTTCATTATTTTAACAATGTTTTTGTTTTCATGTGGGTAGCTTTTACAGCTGTAAGAATCCATGGAAATTTAGAAAAGTAGTATGATTAAGTCAAACATTTAGTAAAATACCAAACTTTGCTGCTTACAGATTTTGAAACCTGACTAATGCTGATTTTCTTTCATTCTGCTAAAACAGTTTTAAAGAAAAATTAATTAGGTTACAGAGAGAAAAGACCTGCAAAGTAATGTTTGTAAAGTAGATTATTGGACCATTACAACTTGTAGCAGCAAATGAACACAACTAAATACTGAGTTAAAGTCTTTTAATAGCCTAAATGTGTTATGTTACATTATGCGTCAACATTTTCATATGAATGGGATTTATTTGAAAATTCTGAGTATAAATCTATCGTGCAGAGCAATTTGTACGGTATGTATACATATTGTACATGGTAGAGCAGTCAGTGGAGAATATACAAATACATCAAGGTGTTTGTTGTTGGCTCTGTGTATAAAGGCTGAGTGTTTAGGTTAACAAGCCTGGTGATGTCACTGCTGTCAGGCGTCCTTGTGTATGTGTGTGTTTGCGTGTATGTCTGAGGAATGCTAATGCAGAGGCTTGTGATCCCATGTGAACCAAGCAGGCAGTATTTATTATCCAACTGTCTGAGCTCTGCTTACAGAGCAGGAGAGAGAGGCAGAGAGATGGATGGCTGGATAAACAGTGAGTAAGACACTGTTGCTTGTGTGTGTGTGTGCAGTTTGCTTCACACAGTATGCAACTATTTGCAATAGCAAAATATGTTTTTGTGGAAATATTTTGCTGGCTGGATTCAGTTTTTTCATCATATCAAACAGAACCTTTGCGTTAACTGTGTATCTGCAACATGTTCACTGCCAACATTTTTCAATCACGCATTTCTTTAGTACATATACATTTGGCAACCAAACTGATGGTCAGCAGTACACTATGATAAAACTATTAATGTTGAGTTTGGAAGAAGTAATCACTGAGGTACAACAAGATGTGCTGAGAGATAGACTTTATTATGAAGTGCAAAGTGACAAATTAAAGGAAAATCTGAATACATTGTTGTAGAAACATAATGAATACAGATCCCAATCCAATTGATTTTGGAGGAACTTCTTAGACAGAGCTTTCCATTACCATCATCAAAACACCAAATGATACATTGTGGGTGTCCATGCCTGTAACATCCCTGGTTAATGATAGACTAAGGTTTCACTGATGGTTCACAGAGTTATTGATGATACACGGCACTGTAGCTCCATTAACAAATTGTGAACACATTGTAAGAACTAAGAATGAAAAGTAAAACCAAACATTACTATCCTTTTATATCCTAACTATGAATTTTAGCCTTTTAATATTCTTATATTAGACCACTATCCTAAGATCTTATATTCTAAACCTCCAATTATAAACCTTTTTTTATTTTTCTTTACAAATTATCACTTTTTATCCCTTTTTAACTTGACCCTTTCTGATAGAGTGGTACATTTAAAAAATATTTCTACACAAATGTGCATAAAACAGAAAATAATCAGCACAAAATCACATAAGAAATGCAGCTTTAATCTTTGTTGCGTAGAAAGGACCCGTGTGCAGACAGATGGGAGGCTCCAGCAGTACAAAGGTTAATAACACAAAAAAAGGCTTACACACCAGTACAGACAGGCAACTGGCAGGTGCAGCGTGGGGAAAACAGCCAAACACTAGACACGTAGCAAAGAAAACCAGGCTGAACCAACAAAGAATAAATTAAGGGGACTAGTATATGTGGGGAAGTGGCTAATGAGGGGGTAATGCAGAGCTGGTGAGAATAATTTTGGACCAGGAGACATGAGGGCAGGAACTGAAATGATGAGATAGGAAAGAATTTCAAAATAAAATCAGGAAGAACAGACAAAGGCCAACGGGATGCAACAATCAGCTTCATTCAAGCATGCGTCACTGTATATAGTGCCGGTACTGCAAAATGCACTTTATATATACATTTCTTCAGACTAGACTGGCAAGCATTAATAGGAATATTAAGCATTAATATTGTTAAGCTTGTTAAGCATTACGTAATTGCTGCTTATTGGGCTAATGTAGCACTTTCGCTAGCTTGCTAGATGCTGCATGCTAGACCAGACTAAAGGTCATTTACATTGCCTCCAGTAGAGTTGGACACACTCAAATAATATGTTGCTGTGTTCAAATCATGTGGGATGGATGGTAGAGATGGCAAAGTTTCCCATGTTTACAACTTACGAGCAATGCACTGTGCATTGACAATATAGGACAATATTACCTCGAATGATGGACTTTTATTTAATGTGTAATCCATCTGTGTGTAAACAATGCTTGAGGTGGGGGAAACCAAATCCCTCACCTCTACCAACAGATATAAAATAACTGACCTTGAGTTAATGAAATGACAGTAATAACTGTAATGACACTATTAGACATCCAATGGTGGATTTTGAGTTGCTATAATGGCCATGATAGGCTTATATGGATGTAGAGCTACTGTATGACACTAATAGATGTGTCACTGTTATGAAAATACAACACTTTAATATGCGACAGCGGGGAATGGGGGGAAAGGATTTATGTCATTATTTTTATCTGTCACTTTCTGTAATTTTTGCAGATAGACATTTGTTCACAAAAAACTTAACTCATTTAAATTTTAGACTACTGGAAGGACACTTCCACAAATGTAGATTGTGATCATTTTCGATTAATGATTGGGTGAAATATGAATGATGTTAGTGTAAACTACAGCAGGAGCTAACTGAGCCAGTGTGGCAGTGTGCAGATCTGCAGTAACATCTAACCTGCTGGAACTGTATGTATGAAAAGATGATTTTATTTTTGTCAATAACAGATAGTGTCAGTGTGGGACAGAGATAGAGCTTGTAGGACGGGTGGAATGGGATTTGGGGCCAGTGCCAGCTGATGATAAGCTAGTCCAAATGGATTGGTAATGGCTATTCATCGGGGTGGCAAGCAGCTCGGCTGCTTTGACACTAATACGTATGCAGATTCAAATGTGGCTGAGGGACTTTGGCTTGAGGTAGTACCACGAAGGAGTGTGTGTGTGTATTAGTAAAGATGTGTTCTTGTAAGTGTATGTTATATCTGTGGCAGTATCAGCCATGGCAACCCCACATATGTTTATTTTACAACATGTTTGTAGATTTAGCCAGTTTCACTGCCGTTCACATGAAAAGTATGATTACATTTGCAGTTTTAATGTAGTACTTTGAACTACTCTCATTTGAAATAATTTTTATTAAATGAATTATTGCTTACAGCTTTCATATCTAATCCTTGAGCTGCTGTCATTTCATACTTATCTGACAAGTCAGCTGCTTACAATTCAAAGAACATTTCAGTTGCTTTAATGGCTTAGACATTAATGGACAACAGCTTTCAATGCTTTCAGCCACTTGAACCAACACCTCAACTCCTTAATGCATTCAACTGACAACTCTAACTTCATTGTTTTAAGTTCAGCTGACTCTTCAGTTCCTTTAAGTTAACTTCAACTTCAATGCACAATATTTCACATTCGCATTAAAGTTTGAATACATTTGAAAAAATCTTACATGTTACATGTTACATCTTCTATTTTATTTCTAATAGCATATACACATAATTAACCACAGGTATTTTGATAAATATATGGGTCACAATAATGAAATAAATTAATTTATTATAAATATATATATTAAGGACAATACCAGCAGCGTGCATGGTTGATATATATCATGTATATGTGTTTTTTTTGTGTGAATGTGAATATCTATGCATGCATTTGCTGCCTGTAGTTGTAACCAAGCTAAAAGTGCAGTCTCTAACCCTGCAGTGTGAAAACACATAGCACCTGAGCATCCATCTGCTTGTTAACACCTTGTTCCATAGCTGAAATGGCCTGAGGAAAACAGAGATGCAATCCTTCCTCGTACGTCATCGCTTGACAGAATCTGGTGCACGCTTCCCTCCCTCCCTGCCGTAGCATGAGAGTGGCTCACTAGCTTCCAGATCATATTGATCCCAAAATAACATCAAAGAGGCCGGCTGACTGATTTAAGATGTGCCGGGAGAGGAAGGCAAAGGCTGAAGGGGGAGGAAGAGGAGGAGAAAACCAGACCCAGCTACAGAGAACATTGAACCTGGACAACACAAAGGAGCCAGAGGTTGTTCTTTCTTTCCTCAGTGTTTTGGATTTTACTGTTAAGAGATTTGGGATGTTTTAGTGCTGACTTTGAAATGTGGCCAAAAGGTAGAACGGCATTTTTCTCTCTTTTTTTTGACTATTCAGCAGTATAAGGTTTTAGATGTTTGAGTGATGGATTATTCATGATCAAATTTCTCCTTTTATTATTTCTGCTTCCTTTTTTCAAACTGAACTCAAAGGTCAGTGGTTTGATAATTCAGACATGGACATAAAAGAAAAGCTCTTTACCTTCCTTTGTTGTTATGGTTGAAGTGCCCTCAAGCCAGGCACTTTGGCTATTTGGTGGCCTGACAGATCAGACTATTGTTGAACCACAGAGATTCCAGTTTGATTGTGAGAGTCCCCTGAATAAAGAACAGAAAGACAGAATGGAGATACCCTGTACAGGTACATTAAGGTATCCCCAGCATTTGTAGCAACTGTCCTGAGTGTTGTGAATACAAAAAAAGCATAGTGTACAAGTGTACAAAGCTTCTCATCTTATCTCCAACACCTCAATCTTTCCGAATCCTTTACCAAGTAGTTTTAGTTGACTAAACTATGTAACTATAATACCTGTAGAGGTGGCAGGTCAACAAACACTGGTATACATTTCTTTGGAAGGCAACGAGAAACAGCTCTCTCTGTTGTTTGGGTTTGAGGCTGCGTTTGGACCACACTCATGTGGCCTACAATGTGCTACCTTTTCTGTTTGGAGTATGCAGTTACATGGAACCTGGGCAGGGTTTAGACAGATGGAGACAGGTTGTGCTGCAGACATGATCCCTCACTGGATTCCCACCTGTCAGCTTTGCAAGCTATTTTCAATGGGACTAGGCAAGGCAAGGCAAGGCAAGTTTATTTATATAGCACCTTTCATACACGGATGCAATTCAAAGTGCGGTACAGAGAAAAGGACAAAAACAAAAAGCAATAGTTAAAAGTATATAATCATAATTCAAACAAAAGGAAATGAAAATACATAAAAAGGCAGTTTTAAAAGATAAAATGTATTAAAAGGATAAAAAGAAAGCAATAGTTAAAACTAGAAAATTCTGCAGAAATGTTAAGGTGTGTCTGAGGTGGCCCACGTGACCCTGGCGCTGTCGTCACAGAGCACGTTGCATTTCGTTCCGCTCAGGCTTGCTACCGTGACCAAAAATGCCCTCCATACATGTTAAGCACGAGCACAAATATCCTCCACAGCGTACACGCTTAGTGTAGTAAATAATTACATTCTGTACGTGATCGCTTTTAATTGTCTATTTGAACTGTCAATTTTATTCACGGACACATATGTCCTCCAGACATGTGGACACTGTCGCGAAGTAGAAATGTAGGGGAAAA
>JAVQJD010042415.1:0-48533 GCA_036023655.1 Nannoperca australis
AAGGAAAGTGAGTGAGATTTTAAACAATCTCACTATTTGGTAGTTTAGGTCAAGAGCGCTTCAGCTGACATGTAAATACAGTAAGTTAAACTTGTGCAGGTAAGCAAAACAACACTTGAGTTAAGGTTTTCCCATCACGATGGCTCATGCAGGAAGCTTGTGGAGGAGTTTCCACTCCCATGACCAATCATACTAATGCAGCATTTGACATTTTTTCTTCTCACAAATTGGTGTTTATCATAGAAGAACTGACAATGGTATTTAAAAACCAGCAACTAATGTGAAACAATTGTTCACATGACACTCTGGTGCAGAAGAAACTAGAGATGAGCTGCGAAAGCAGGTGTATGATGCAATGGCAGAGGAGGACAAGACTGGGGCCGATGAAACCAAGCTGGAGTCTGAGGCTGGAAATGGCAACACTGAGGAGAACAAGGAAAATAGGGTGACAAAGTCCCCAGTCAAACATGCGGCTGGAGCAGAGGACCCCTCGTCTTCCCCTGTTGGTGGGAAAGAAGAGCGTAAACTAAAGGTGAATGGCGTTGAGAAGAGCACAGGAGCAACTGTGAACGGTGTCGGGGAACAGACTGGCAAGGAGACGGAGGTGAAGCCAGAGGAAGCAGAAGATGAAGAGTCCAAGCCAGAGGCTGAGCAGGAGAGTGAGGAACCAGAGGGCAGTAGATCTTTTGATACAGAGCACTGTTTGGGTGGAGATCACACTTGGAATTTCTTGTTATAAAACCACATTAACAGGTGTTACAAAAGGGAAACTCTCTGGAGGAAGGGTTAACTGCACTTTAGGGGCAACTTTTTATTTTTATTTTTAAAAACACTTCTGCCTTCAGTTTCTACTTCAGTCACACTGTAGAACAATATCTAATTATCCCCCTGTTGCTTCAATAGATGACGATGATGACGACGACGACGATGATGACGACGAGGGAGAGAAAAATGGACAAGATAAGGTGAGTTTCCATACAGTGTATGTGTTATCCAATCATAATTGTGGATATGTTTTATATCTTTTGACGTATGCCTTCCCAGGAAGAAGATGAGGTTGGCAATTTGCAGTTGGCGTGGGAGATGCTGGAGGTGGCCAAAGTCATCTACAAAAGGTAAAGTCTACATTACAAGATGGAATTATTAGAATAGGACAAACGGCCAGAAGTCAAGTCAGTTTAAAGAAGTGATTTGAAACACGTGAGTTCAAGCAGGTCTTGAACTGCTTGAAGATGTATGTGAAACAAGTCTGAAAGTCTAATTTCTTAATCTCCACAGAAAGGAAAGCAAAGAAGACCAGCTGATGGCAGCCCAGACGTACCTGAAACTCGGAGAAGTCAGTGCTGAATCAGGTACATTTCAGGACAGACTGGTCACTTTCACCTGGTGGCCCACCGTCCCCCCTCAGAGTCCAGGCTGGTGTTGCCTTTCACCACTAGAGTGACAGCTAGTACTGCAGTCGGTCATTTTTTTTTTTTTTTTTTTTAAATGCTACAGTTTAGCAGAGCTTCGTACATTCATGTTGGCTAAAATAAGTCACGTGTTCCCTTCCTCAGGTAACTATCCCCAGGCGCTAGAAGACTTCCAGGAGTGTCTTGCCCTGCAGCTGAAGCACTTGCCGCCTCACAGTCGTCTGCTGGCTGAGACCCACTACCACGTCGCCACGACCCTGTGCTACATGGACCAGTACAGCCAGGCCATCCAGCACTACAACAGCTCCATTAAAGTCATTGAGACCCGTCTGGGTACGTTATCTTTCTGCACACCAGCACTTATTTTTATTTGAGTTCCCATTTTTAGATCCTAAATCAGATGACTGCCAAATTTTAGGATGTGTATCATCTTTAAAAAAAAAAAAAATACTACGCCCTCTAAATATTTAGCATAAAATCATGATGTGCCGGGCTGAACTGATCGTGTACTGTCACTGTCTGTGTAGCCATGTTGAAGGAGGTCATAGCTACAGCAGACGGAGCAGCAGAAGACAAAAATGAGATGGAGGAGCTGAAGCAGCTTCTGCCCGACATCAGGGAAAAGGTTGAGGACGCCAAAGAAAGCCAGAGAACAGCCAGCGCTGCCTCCCAGGCCATCCAGCAGACACTGGTGGGTACACAGGGCAACAAGGAACAATACACTGGGTGAAAACCACTTGGTTATTAAAGAATGTATTTTGGCTTGGTGTGAAAATGTACAAAAGCTGTCAAATGCCAGCTCCTGGGTAACTGACTCACTGCTTGCAGGGCGGCGCTTCAACCTCATCAGCATTCCTGTGTGAAAATGGGGGCCCTTCATCTTCAGAATGTCCAGCAGCCAGCCAGGTAAGGACACTGTATTAGTGCACATCTTAGAACTCTTCAGTGCCCTGCAAACCAACATCACCAAACCTTTCTCCTTCAGATTGCCGTTAAATCATCTAGCAGCGCCTCGTCTTCCAAAGCAGCCTCAGACATCTCCCACCTCGTCAGGAAAAAGGTGAGGCCCAGTAGTCGTCTTCAGCTTCCACCATTTGTTTTTCTTGATTGCAGCCAGTCAAAGTGTGACACTGCAGGTATTCTTTGCCTTTGATCACTGACACAAACCTTTATACCCGAGCTGAGTCCATACTGGAGCCATAAACAGTATATTAAAACCGGCTGGGTACCTCCCACTTTATGTTGCAAGGTCTGTGTGCTTGCCTGCTCTGGTTGTTGGATGAAATGGCTTTCTGAGTGTCCGTCTTCAGCCTATGTGTTCTGGTGTGACTCCTGTTAGTTCCCTTGCTGTAGTTGTGGCATGTGTGTAGGTGGTTGTTCTGCTTCATGCTATACATCTAGCTGTGATCTTAGCTGATTCATGTGCATGATACTGAATTGTGACCTTGACATGACCCTTGGTGCCCGCATTTGGTTTCAGTTTCCCTCTCCCAAATCAACTTTGTGTTGTATGCATTGATACAGTCGTGTACAGAAGCGTTGAGTCTCCTCTTTCCCCTCCCTTTTTGTCCTGGTCTTATGTTTCTACACAGAGGAAACCTGAGGAGGAGAGCCCAGTAAAGGACACTGATGCTAAGCAAGCGAAACAGGAAGCCACAGTTAATGGCAGCGGTGACTCTAGTGCCAGCAACGGCAAAGGAGTCCAGGAGGGAAAATCACAGGAGGCGAGTGATAGGCTTATGTCTTTATGTACTTGGATGGAAAGGAGAGCCGAACATGCAGTAGTTACTACCTGCATATGGTTTCTGGTGGTGGTGCAGGTTATGTCTTAAGTAGCTGTGAAAGCTGACTTGTTTACATGTATGGAGGGAAACTCAGAATGCCTCCATGGAAGTTTGGTAGGAATCCTGTCTAATGATGCTTTAACTCAAGAGTTGCCAACATGAGCTTTTGACTGGTTGCAGGTCTACTTAGAAAGTGACCAGACATGACATCTTATTATCTTCTCCAAAGTTCCTCCTTGAAGTGAATTTCACTTGTATAGAAGCAAATCTTGCTGTTCATTCAGAGCTTCTTACTAGATCTGAAGCATCAGCTGTTGCTGTGGTTTGAGTTTATACTGTGAACTCAAAACCAATCGATTGCATTGCTTGAAAAGTTCCCGTCTCTGTAAAAATGTTTGCAAAAGGGAACAATTTAGTCTTGATTAGTTTTTTTTTAAACAGACTTCTATTTGTAGATATAACTGCAGCAATGAGGGCTAACCAGCAACCTAAACATTTCCTCTTGAGATCATATATGGAAAGGCAGAACGCTGAATCCTTCTGCTCTGAAGTGTTTTCCTTTTTTGTTTCCTGCAGCCTGCCTGCCAGTCATCCCCTCTAGAGTCTTCAACGTGATTCATCCGGTCTCTTTCCTGATCTTCAAAACCAGCACAGCATGCCCGTCTAGCCCCTCTCCACCTTCCAACACTGTCTCTGTAAATAAGATCCATTTTCATAGATTCGTCTGTCATGTTTTTGTATACTTGTAGTAAAAAAAAAAGGAATAAAACATTTGCAAATGTAAGTTTTTATCAATTCTTTAAACTTTAGCGGGAACTTGAAACTAGATGCTGACTTCAGTTCTGTTTAGAAGAAATGCCGCATGCAGAGGTGAACCAACTTTGAATGCATGTTACCTTCTATTCATGCAGCCAACTTGAGACAAACGATATGTTGAAGGACCAGTGTTTCTTTTTGATTAAATCTTTGCGTTTTTAATTAAGAATGAATGCTGCTCCAACTTGGCATCAAATGCTACAGAAAGCTGTTTAGATGTTGGTATTCTCTGTATCCTAGCTGACACATTAAGACTGTTGGTTGATCAGAACATTTGAAAAAGAGGCTCTGCGAACTTGAGAGGGCTTATTTACACTTTAACAAATGATTCAAAGTGTGGAAGAACCGAAGCCTTGAGATGTCTGCCTGCATCCTGATTTGGAGACGTCTTTAACTCTGGATGGCCTCTGTGGGTGGAGGGTCTTGGTGATCAGTGAAGGGCAAAAGGGAACAGGGTTGATCCACTCCTGTGGATCCGATACTGGCAGAGCTGCACTTGTGTGGACGGTCGCAGGGTGACCAGAAGCAGCACATTTACAGAATCTTTATGAAATGAGACAAACAAAACATCCTTATATGATAACTTCAATGTTCCAGTATAAAATTCCAAATGTGGATGGGGGGGGGGGGTGCTGCTTGTGGTGGTTGCTCAATAGTCTCAGTATTGACAGTTGCAGCCTGAAGATGATAAATCATTGATCAAGTTGCGCAAATGGATTAAGGTTGAGTCTTGCGTATAGCTAATAACATGCTGTACTCCCAAAGAATAAGAGTCTCTTCTGTAATTTAAGTTTTGGTTTTACCTTTTCTTAATACACTCGAAGGCCCTGATCAACATCCTACCACCGCTGGATATTTATAGTGACCGGTGCTGGTCGGGTCAGGCTTCGCTAGAGTCTGCACATCTCCATCTCGTCCGTTCACCAAACGCACACACAGCTCCATGTTGTCCACCTCAAGTTTACAGGAACAGTTTACACTTTTTGCCAAAACACCAGAGAAGTTAAGAGGATGATGGAAAGTACCTGCTGCATATACGTTTGATCAAAAGAACTGGTCTTTATACCTGTGGTACGGAGTTGAGCTGGGCAACACTTGAGGAGGGGTTCATTGGCAGACTGCGCACTGGCACCCTCCAGTGGCCACTACGGAGCTGTTGGTGGAGATAAAATATTAAAACAGATTAATAATGCTAAACTCTGCCAGATGGTGCAATAAATCTAATTCCCTCTGCAGGTGTATAGGTTTAAAGTTACCGTTTAGACCCACTGCTTTTTGGGGGATTAATAAACATGTTTTTACGCATCTTTATACCTGGTTGTGTTGATCGAAGAGATCCATCTGTGTCCAGCCGCAGGACGACAGTTTGAAGACCTCCTGGCTGTGGACGTCCAGATCTGCTGCCTGCACCTCCACCACTAGAGAGAGGGAGTGTGACGGCTGGATCCTGGGGGGGGTTACATACATACATGCGTTACATACCTTTTGTTTGATAATGACGGGTGGCCTGATAAACAATTCCATCTTCTCAGGGGAAAAGCCCCACCCCTTCACATGAGTTTAAATAGTGTTCTCTCATTTTTTCTTATCTACAATGTGGAACTGAAAAAATGAAATGTTTCCTTATTTATAATACCAAGTCCAGTTCTGAAGTCTTCATCTCCAGGTGTTGCTCTTACCCCGGTACAGGCTGTTTGACTGACAGGAGGGCATAGTTTCCAGGGCTGTGGGTATGGGGCAGGCACTGGACGGGGGGCAGCGGAGCCGGTGGTCCCACCTCCTCACCCTCTGAGTAGAGAGCTGCCACCAAGCGCAGCACCCTCACAGAGACCTCAACTCCCAGCACCAGGTCATAGAAAACCACGAAACCAGCTCTGAAACACCAGAGGGATGTTTTTTCTTCATTTAATCTCAAGACAGGAAACAGATCAGAGGATGACTTACTATTATTTGCAGACACTTTATTACATTAGATGTGTCTGTGCTATTATTTGAAAAGAACTTCATGGTGTAAACTCAAATTTGATTCCGACATGTAAATGGCGTGAAGCACTGCGAATGAGAGAATTGAACTGACGCAGGGTTGTAGGGGGCCGGACCCAGAGAGTCCGGGGAGTCCAACGTGGATCTTCCCAGTGGAGGGGAGAAGGATCTGGCCTGGAGCTGAGGGACACACGGGTACAGTATCTGAATCAACGTCAGTCGTTAAAGTCTGTCCAACATCAAAAACCAGCCATGTTCTCTTGGAGAGTCACGTAAGTATTTTTGACTACAACTGCAAATGATGTACCAGCGAAAGAGGCGCATGAGTCTTGGGCTGGAGTGGGAGTGGAGGAGGTGGAGGAGGAGGCTGTCTACTGGGCCTGGGAGCTTCTTTGCTTCTCTCCGTCTCTGCCTGTAAACTGGCAATCAGCAGGAGCTTCTCCCCCTGAATCAGCTCGTGCTCAGTCCTCACTGCTGCTGGACGAAGACACAGACAACCGTGCTAACCTGTGTGACCTGCAGTACACACTTACAAATGCTGTTAGGATACTTTTTCAAGGATGGCTGTATAAAGCTGTAGGACCATTGTGACTGCGTTTCACTTCTGAAATGTACCTGTAGTTTGTTTTATGTTGAGAACACCATGAAACTGAATGAAATTGGACTGCAGTACTTAATGTCAGCTAATTCCATACAACTAACAACAATTAGCTTTAAAAAAATAATAAAAAAAGAGCTTTGTCTTAATTGTGAAAACTCTCCAACCTTCATAGTTATGGTGTCGGCCCCTGGCCAGCTGGATCCTGAGGATCTCCTCCTCCAGTCTCTGGTTCTCCTGCTCCACAGCCAGCAGCTCCCAGCTTGGCCCCCGCTGAGGAGGCTTCACCTCTGGACAAGAGAGCAATGGTCAAAGGTAATTTACCATCAGTTTTATGCCATAAATCTGGAGCATGTTGCCTACCAAGACTTCCAATCTTCTACTTTGTTGCTGCTAGACACAATACTCCATTTTGCTGTGTGTGTTTTGCGTTCAGTATGTTTTGGGTGCTCTGCCTGATCATGTGGAAAGAAATGTTGGACTAGAATCTAATAACCATGGACATAGTAAAGGAAATCAGTTTCAGAGTGGAAAAATCACGCTGGGTAAAGTTGATAAAGGCTCCTCCGAGCACAGCTGTGTTGGCAGAGAGATATAAAGAGACAAGCGCTGCATATTTTCTGTTTTCTGTTTTGAGTCTTACTCTTGCTGGCTGCAGCTGATGGGTTCTTCTCCAGACTTTGTGCTTCTGCCTGTAGGTCAATCATTTGTGCCACAATGGCTGGATCTGACCCACCTGAGTGGACATATGCCCGCCGCAGGGCTCTGCAACAAAGAGACCTGAATCACCCTCATAACACCCGGCAGCTCAGGCGAACTAATTCATATTCGCATGTAAACGGCATGATTTAGTGTATTTAGTGGCCGCCAGACAAATGGGGAGAAAGAATCTGCACTCCGTGTTGTAAGGTTGTAGGTACATACTTTATCTGGCTAGAGAGAGGGCCATCCGCACAAGAACTGAGCTGGTAGCTGTCATGATGCATCCTTTCATTCTTCCGTGGATCTGGCTGATCAGCAGGTACAGAGACCTCTCGCACACTAAAAAGAAAACATCTAAATTCAATCACACTGTGGCGTCTGTGGAAAGTTTCCCAGGCAGCCATGATCCACCCTACAAAGGGAAATTCAATGTATTCTACCACAAATGTTCTAATGAGGAACATAATGAAATACATCATTGTTGAGTCATCCAGCAGCTAGAAAAATAACCTTGTTTTTCACTAAATATTCCAATAGTCACTTCTTTTTGATGCTTTACTGTGTCGGCATAATTTGCCCTAACAAATACACATTAGATAAACTCTTTGTTGTATCCCTGCCTGCTCTGGCAGCACAGTTAGTGGGCACAGACTGAAATGGTGCAGGTTTGATCTCAGCAGTCATCCTGTGAATGTGTCTTTAAGCAACACATAGTGCAGTGAATAGTGCATTTGTTGGGGACTAGTTCCAGCTGCGGATTAACAAGTGGCATTAAAATAATTGCGTTATCAGAACAGTGTATCTGGAATCCCCCCCAAAAAACCTGAATGAAATGAAGGGGCGTGTCACTCAAGTGTGGCTCACTAACATGTTTACAACGGTTTCTGAACAACTCTAGAGCTCTGTGGCACAGTGTACAACAACACATCAGGCTTTGGAGACAGTATATGTTAGTTTTTGCTCTTTTCATGATATTTATTGACGATAAGGAAAATGATAGAATATTGCCATACTTATCATTTAAGCAGTTTTTATCATTCTGCTCTACATTTCAAACAGAAGAATTCACTGTCTTTGTCTGACGGCTCCTTGTTACATTTCAGATGCACATTTTCATCCTGAATATATGAACAGCTCATTATGATGCACTGTTAAAGGTTAAACAACAGTATAACATTAAAATCAGCTTAATCTTGAGCTGCATATCAAAATGCTGCTTATACACCTCTGCGTCAGTGATGATAATAATATCCCATTTTTATAATTATATAAAAACATAACACTGTGAGAGTGCTTTTTAAATTTCAGCATAGTTTATATTTACTCATAATACTTAAATGATGTAAACTCTTGACATGAACATCTAAAAGCCTGACATCTGAAACACGAACATTAGTGCACACGTGCTGTACGTGTGCACACTTACTGCGGTGCACGGAGATGTTGGGCGAGTTGTTGCAGCGTCTCCTCGTTTCTCTCCTCCTGCTTTCTGAGCTCCATCCGCAGGCCCTCCAGGTGAGCTGTGTTGCTCTGCTCGGACAGGACACTTACCCGATGGGCCAGCTCTGACACACACACACACACACACACACACACTGTCTGATCTTTGACGTCAACGTTAAGTGTAAAACTCAGGTTTTTACACGGGCTGAAGAGGATATTTGGCCTACAAGGACTCAAGTGGTGTGTTGCATGTGTTCCTCACCGTCTCTCTGCTGCTCCAGCTGCTGGTTGTGAGCGTGTAACAGGGCCAGTTGGCGCTCGTGCAGCGTTGCCATTTCCCTCATCTCCTTCAGTCTCTCACTGTGACCCAGCACACGCCCACTCGCCTAAAGCCCATGTTTATAAATGAAAAGATTTGTGCACAGCATTGGTTCTTAAACATGTTACACACCCTGGAGCACAATTATACATTTCCATTGTCCCCTTGAGACCCAGCTTCATAAAGACGTGACCTGTGACTCATTCTAACACCACTGGCTGATGACTTAATCCATTATTTAAGAGGTTTTACAATATAGAAGAAATGGTGCACACTGCTTCTAATACCTTGACACACTTTAACATGCTCAGCAAGCACCACAGGCTGAAAGACCCACCTCGGTATCTGCCGTCCTTTTAGACCAGTTTGGTAGATTTCCTTCAATGGACATCCTCAACTTGTGAAACTGAAAAGTCAGAAGAGAAAAACTAGTTTTTGTTCCATATTAATATTTACACTTAAAATGTATCTTTGATAATAATTAGTTTAAAATACTTGCATGCCTATATTTGTATGTGTATAATAGAATACCCTACTCACTCCAATGTGTCTGGACATAATGATATTCACACATGAATTGTTAATCAAAGCCCATGAAACGCCTGACACCTTCATCCCTGTTGGATTCTTCTGAATTATCTTGCGAATCTCCGGTATTAATAATGTCTCACTGGGACTTAACAGATGATAAATGCTTCTTGTTTTTCCGTTGTGTTTTACATGTTGACATTTCTGTAGTGCAGGATAGATGGGGGGTGGGGGGGGGGTGGGTCTGGTTCAGTTTTGACCTCGTCTGTGAGATCTTGCAGAGCAGCGCTTCCTGTCTGACTGCTTGCCGGTATGTCCTCTGCTCTTGCTGACTTTGGTTCGGCATCAACACTCCTCCGCCGGGTGATGTTCCTTCGCTGACCTCTCAGCTGCACGCACAGAGACACATGCAGCGTTTTCCATTGCATCTGTTTCTTTATCACAGTGACAGAAAATGCCCCATAAATGAGCTCTACTCTACAGTGGCAAAGAGAACATCCACCCATGAAGAGAATTCCCTTCTATCATTTCTAGCTCTGCCAGTTTAACTCAGTCTGTACTGATATCAGTTTGTTAGTTAAAGATGTACAATATATGCCGTCTAATACAACAACTGTGCAAAAATCTGTCTAAAATAACAATTACTGCTGCAAACACATTGTACTTTATGTATTTATTTTGCATTATCTCCTCATTGTTCGACACCCTACAGAAGCCGTGCTCGCAATAATTTTTTTTTTTTGTTGTCTTGAGATAACAAAGCTGGTTTACTCGTGATGAAGGGTTCATTTATTTCGTAGTTTTCTCCTTAAATGACAAGGACTGATCTTAATGTTATCTCGAACTGAAAGACGTAATACAAGTTCTGCCTGGGTTAGACCTTGATTGAAATGGAGTCTGATGCCATGATCAATAATGGCTACTCTTTGTGATGATCAAACATTTTCAGCTTAAATCACTTGCTGCAGTTGTCACTATGCCATCTATGCATGCTGGCATGGCACTCCTGTAGTAAGCTAATAAGGGAAAACAACCTGTTGTATAACGGGTTGATGATCTTGTTATCTCAAGATAACGAATTAAATAACTTAATCTTGAGATAACAGCACAGCCATTCTCATTTCTTTCTACCCTAAATTGATTTTTTGACCTATCAACATGGCCAGCGTTCCTCGCTACAACAATTGTCAGCTTTAAGGGAAAATTGTGCTTTTAACAAATATATATTAAAGGTTTTGTGTGCAACTCCTGCAAGAATCATGAGGTCTTTATAGACATGTAGCTTATTTGTTTGAGCTAAAGTAACTCCTCCACTTCAACCTTCAAGCTTCTTTGGTTTCCTTCAAAGTAGATCTACACCAGCTGAGCTCTCCTTCACATCAGTATGACATATTTACCTGAACAAGGTCAGAGGTTGTTGTCTGTTCAGGCTCCAAACGTCCAGGTTTGTCTCTCATGAGGAGTTCAGAGCTGCGTCTTTGCACCCGAAGGTGTCCTGCCACGCTCCCAATGCAGAACAGCGCTCTGTGTTTCTCAAGCAGCCCAGTGGAGCGAAACACCATGTTACAGTCTCCACAGATCAAGTCCCTCTCCATCTGGTATCAGAGCTTGTGTTGATCAAGAATGGGGGGAAAAAAGTTAGCAGGAAGCTGAAATAAAGTATCGTTAAATATTCAATTAAAAACCCACCCCTAAACTGAAATACTGTAGGAATAACAAAGTAGTACACAAAAGATGAATACGTCCCCAAAGAATGGGTGTAAAGACGATTCTCCAAACAAAAACACAAACTCCCCCCTTAATAACCTAAATTAAATCGAAGGAGCGTTCACTTAAAGGATGTAAAACAGGTTTGTTTTGTTCCTTAACAACTGAATGAGTTACTGGCTTGTATATGTGTTGGTAACCATGCCAGTGACTCTGTAAGGGTGTGGTGAGTTAACCTGAACATATCAGCCATTACCCCTGCCTATATTAAAAGTTGTGTCATTTAATATTGTATTTGAATGTGCCAAAAGTGCTTATTACTTTAACACGTTTTCCCACCAAATGAAGCCGCAGCTTTGAGCGTGAAACTGGTCGTCACGAGCCGTGAACAGAAGAAAAAAGCTCTCAGTTCTTGTGCTTTTTTCCCCGACCACATTAAGCTAAAACTGACCATATGTGTTCTGTCCATATGAATATTCATAATGTGCCTTTTTTTAAATCCTCAGACTGCCTGATGCTTTCTCACCCTTGAGTGAGCATTGTTGAGAGGCCGACTGCAGCTGTGCAGTGCAAGTCTGGCTCCACAGCTTCAACAGAAAAGGCCTAGACGACCTCAGTGAGTATATTCACTCTGACTCAGTGCAAGACACTAGACAACAATCTGATCTTAACGACAAAGAACAACAAAACCTCACAAGAAAACTAATACTGACTAAATTATCTGGGTTTTTTTTTTTAGAACAGGACAGAGAGACTCTTCATGAACGTGTTCAGATCCAGAAGACAAACTTTTGTCTCCCTCAAGCCATTCACGTCACAAAACCAGCCGGGGAAAGTAACTAAGTACATTTACTCAAGTACTGTACATAAGTACAATTTTTATGTACTTGTACTTTACTTGAGTATTTTCATTTTCTGCTACTTAATACTTCTACTCCACAATTCACAGGCAAATATTGCACTTTTCAGCACTAAACAAACTGAAAAAGTCTATAAAAATACGTTAAAAGTAAATAAAATATGGGTGTGTTTACCCAATTTTAAATGTACATATGCCCATATTTGGTCAGCTTGTGTTGAACAGGAAAATCTCAAATCAATAATCTCTTTCGGGTCCGACACAATACGCACACTGAATACATCTGAGGCAGTCTTGTGGTGGGTTTAATTGAGAAAGAAATTCCATTAAATCTTTAATTTTCTGAATATTCAGTGAAAATGGCGCCCCCTGCTGACATCTGTGTGGACAATCAGCTTTACTGTTAAACTGAGGGTTGTGGCAACTTCAGCACTGCAGTAACAACAGATTTGATACGGTCTCCGTATGCAGTGTAACGCCAGACATGCATCTCGGAGTTCTCTGCAGAACTGAAACTATAGAGATGCACTTTATATATAAACGTTAACTCTAATTATTAAGTCAGGATAGGAGGCGTACGTCTGCACAAGAGCTTGAGAAGTTTCTATGGACATTATGAAAACACTTGTATTCCTTTGTAACCGCTGTCCACAGACGTTTTACAGTATGTGTTTCACACTAAAAAGGTTTGACTATCACTTTAAACTGTAGACTTAAAGGACTATTCAATCTCTCTTTACACTTTTTTTCTCCTTTTATCTCAATTATCACTTATCCGTTGACTTTTGTCTCAATCACCTCTTTCATTCCAAGGTTTACTGAGGTGATTTCCCTTTTGTGGAATTTCCTAACTTTGCCCGTTAACTAACTCTGTGTTGCATAGCAGGTTTGTTCTGAAGCAACATCAGCCTCCATAACACTGAGACAGTGCTGCTGCTGCTGCTGAGAACTGAAATATTCAACATCTATCCACACCTCTGACAGAGGGAGGGAGGGAGGGAGGGAGAGAGAGAGAGGGAGGGAGAGAGAGAGAGAGGGGGAGGGAGGGAGAGAGAGAGAGAGGGAGGGAAAGAGAGTTGAGGACTTGAAATCCTTTCTCTCTCCCACATCTCTCCTGCTCTGCAACACACACTCACACATGCCATGTCTGTTGCTTAGCAACTGTAAAATAAAGTGGTAGGCTCTGAAGACAGAGAGAGAGAGACAGAGGAGAGAAAGAGAGTTCACCAGTACCGCAATCCACTACTGTTTGTTTGGCTCTGTACATGATCCCACCACAGCTCTCGGTATACCATCTGTGGATCTGCGAGAACTTGTGACTTCTGGTTCTCTGTCAGCCGACCAATCAGTGCTGGCTGTGGGGGCGGGCCCTGCGGTTTCCTAGGTTACCTGTGTGACTGACGGTCAGCCGCCTGCAGCGGACGCGCGGCAGTGTATCACTGATGCTCCTGCTTCCCCCCCGGAGACTGTGGAGAAAATCTGGAAGAGAGAAGCGACGGAGAGGAAACACAAGAGCAAGAGGAATGCTGATCGCTTAAAGTCCTCGCATGCTCTTCCTCCTGCTCTCTTTACCAGAGACATGAAAGCTGGAGCGCTGGAAGAAGCCGGCTGAAGGGAGAGGAAAGGAAGGATTCCTGGAGAAGGGGGATTTGCTGGTAAGAGAAGCCCCACACCACTTTTCTCTGTCTGTCTTGGCTTTACCAGTCACCTGTCCCTGCCAGCACTGGGAATTATGGGATAGCAGGTAAAAGAGTGTTTCTTTGGGTTGTATTTTATGTAGATGTGTGTGGGGGTGTGTGGGTGAGACATAGAGAAAGGCAGATTCTCTGCATGCTGCGTGGCTGTAGTGGTGGTGGGGGGTGTTACTGTGTGAAACCTACATCACAGTGGATGCCTATGTTACAGTATCAGTTATGCAAAGGCTTTAGCTGAGTCAAGAGCTGCTGCTCTGTATGGGACTATAGGAGCCCGAGTGATTAAAATGACACTGTTCACATGAGCTGTATCAGTCTGTTCAGGGCTACAGTTACAGCTGAGGCCAGGATTTCTAGGCTTGTCTACTGTATCTGCAAAGGAGGAGGAGTATTAATTACATAACGCTCCATCTATACTCCTGTATCAAGGTTGTGCATCATCATACTGTCCCACTAGTCTAGAAATCTTCACTGCTATAATCATTGGAAGGATTGTGGGTTTTTTACTAACCTAGACAACTGGAGAGGCTGTTTCTAAACTCTGAACTCTTTTCTTTTGCGTGGAGGAATCTGTCTGTGTAGCACCTTGGTCTTAATTAGGAGGAGTTACAGCGCTTCATTGGCGTGGACAGACGTATGGGTTAATAAGTGGACAGAACGCTTGATCCCCCATTACAATTTTGGAAAGACCGTAAAAAGAGACGATTAGAAACAGGTGATGCATTGGGTTCACGGCGTTCGTGCCAGCCCTCCGTGCCACCAGGATTCCCTAAAACATCCATTAGTCACCTCCGGTCAGACGACAGCCGGCTCCTCCGTGCCCTCAGGACTCAGCTGTGCACAATCGGGGGACTTGGCGTTCTGCTCGGCTGCCCGACCACCTGAGAACCCTCAAACACTTCCAGGCTGTTTTAGATCAGGTGTGAAAACTTCCCAGTTTTTTAAAGAATGTCCACGCATGTTAAATATCCACGCACGCACCCCTCCCTCAAGGAGCACGCACAGAAAAATACAAAAATAAGCAAATGACTTTGGATGAGGTTACTTTGCTTTGAGCCGTACCCGATCTCATTATGTGGTTACATATAGTATATATCTGTATATACGTGCGTGCCAGCACCAGGGTGATGGGTAAATACATAGCAGACATCTGCCTGAAATTTTTTTTTGTTATTTTGAGTGCCACGTAAAAGGACACAGAGTTCCCAAGCTATTCCTTATCTGAGCCCTGTGGTGAATACACGTTACAAAGACCTGGTAGTGGTGAATATAAAGTTAAATGCAAACATACAACTAAATAGAGAAAGCAAGAAACTCTCTCTAAATAGTTAGATAAAACTATATATACACTGGTCTACATGATTAAATATCCTAAGAGGGAAAAATGTTAAGTCTACCGAAATATGACAGAACCGGATCCCAGGTGGAGAGAAATGTGTCTCTGGAGCCCCTAAATGAGTCTTTTATTTTCTCCAACTGTATGAATTGCATCATTCACTCAAGCCACAAGGACGCTTTAGGTGGATGTAATAATATTCTTCTGCGTGCAAGCAGTGTCGTAAAAGCAATGATTTTTATTTATTTATGTGTTTTCCTTAGTATTTAATGTTTTCTACGTGTAATTCCAGATATGGCTGCTGCTGCTGCTGCTGCTGCGTTGGGTTGTAGATCTATATTAAGTGCCTCCGTTAGTGTTCTCAGACCAGTAGGTTACCAGAGCAGGGCATGACCAAAACACGTGGGTAATTAGCAGGTGTTTCAGTCTGTCACAGCTTGCGTCTGAATTACGGTTTATTTGATCTAATCTTGCTTTGGAAAAATGAGCTCGGTGTAAAACTTTCAGTTATATTACTACAATTTACTTACTTTTTCATCATCCAATCTTTGTGGCATTTGTTAATTTATGGAGAAAATATTTGACAGACTAACTGAAAATCATTATAATTGTTAGTTGCAGCCTACATACAACATTTCAGCATCCATAAATCTGATATTTGCTCTGATTCGGATCCTTTGTATTAATGACAATGATCTCTTTAGAATACTTAAACTTTAAAACTACTTTTGATCAGTGGAGTTAAAAAAGAGCCTAGCTTAAGCTTGATCCCAAAAAATTAAGTAATCTTAAAAATCCTTGAACATCTCACATTTTATTAAACGTATAGATATTTTTAAACATGCATTAAATAGATAATCAATATATGGAGCTGAAGTGTTTCTAATACGTTTTGAAGAGGATGTTTGGCTTCCTCTGTCTGTGATCGCACACTCCTCCTCCTGAATGGAGACATTTTTGTTCCAACCATCTTGATGTTAACTGACTCACTCTGCTCATAAAAACTCTGCTCCATCTTGTCAAGTGGAAGAGAACTGACGAACATGGCAGCCTTACAGCTTTTCCAGTTTCTGACAGGTAACCTAAAGCAATTCTGTAACCAGTTGGAGCCGAACATTTCTATGAAGCTGTATTCTTTTCTTTATTTTTGTGTCTACCGATCTGATATCAGTCCACACCATGAATTCAGATCCCGGCCGCAGATATAAATCTATCAGCGTAGCTAACAGCTCAGATGGCGGCTGCAGGCTTCCTGCTTGCTATCAGTGAGAGGTAATGAAGATATTCCATAGCATGACAGTAGCTACAGTTGGAGGTGTTTGGTTCTCTAGAGCTACTGCCTGCGTAGGAGGAAACATCTCATCTTCACAGCTCTGTCTACTGCAGATATAAAGCTTTAGGGATTCGTTTCTGCTTCATTAGACTGTATGCAGAGCAATGGCAGGGAATATGACAGAGAGAGAGAGAGTGGGGGGGACGAGACCGGCCAGGAGCCAGATTAGAGCCCACAACATCACAAGTACATGGTATTCACCTTAGCCCACGGATTCACTGGGATGCCCCACAGCTGAGAGCTTCTTCTAGCCAAGATTACAGTAACATCAGCAGTCCTGTGATTACAGCCACGAGTCCTAGTGAGCCTCAGATCTCTCCTGACTGGGGCTGATGACATTGTATCACTGACATTTTGTCAGTGACGATGTGTCAACAGGAGGTGCAAACTGTAATAAATGCCAAATTCTTCTGTAAAACTACACTGAAATGGCTTGTTTTAAAAGTAGAGGGGGAAATCTTAAAATAGGACTAATACTGTGTCAATAGTGCACTCACACTGGTATTATTTGATGTGTCTGAAATTATGTTTGTCCAATAATTATATTACACAATTAAATAGAAAGATGCCTTCATTTTTCACAATAGACTAATGAACTTATTAACTTTGGGGGTGAAAAGCACAACTTTATTGTGAAAACTGTGAAATTTGGCCTTAATCTGTAGCATCAAACACGACTTCCACAATACACTTGCAAACAGAAGAGTCAAAAAATATACATTGCATATTAAAACAACAGCTGTTTCAGTATAAAATACATGTCCATGAATGAATACAGATTGCGTTGATAACGCGGTTTTCGACCTAATGAAACTGCAGAAGTGACTGACTCATATGAGGGGTGTTACTGGTGTTGTATGACGCTGACACAGTTGTTTGCTCAGGAGAGGTGCATTATGGGGAGCTGCTTGTCCATCATTTTATACACCTACACTAAAATGATGCACAAGACATGTAGAATATTTATATGGGATTGGGAAGGTGCCGCCAAAGAAAAAGAGTTTAAGAAGTTCAACTGATGCGTGGCCTCAGTTTGGCACAAGGTCCATACTGTGCTATAGATACATGGACTCTCTCTCAGCAGACAGATCCCTGTGTGGAGCATGTGGATGGTTTTGATTCTGTGTCCAGCTGGTGTTGCTGTCTGTCTGTGTGTATGTATTTATATCCAGACGATTATCCTGTCTGGTTTCAAGGTCACACAGTCTTTCTGAAGGCGATTTGGCCACGACGACACTCCTGTGGCCCCAACTGTATCACACTCATGCAGCACTCTGGGACTCAGGTTTAACATCCCACAAACAAATGTAGTTGCTAAGAAATGTCATCCAAGACTCATCATGTAGGATGCAACTATATTTGTTGCCTGGCAACATTTCCCTTATGGAGCTTCAGCAGTTTGATTGTGAATGGGAAACACTGGTGACACGCTGACCTGTGTCGATGGACTCTGAAGCAGTTTGTAATATTTGGACTACTTAGCTGAGGGGAGTTTGATTTGACCCGTCTGTCAGAGGAAGAAGTGCGCTGATGCTGAAACGCTGCTGTTAATTGAGACTAAAAGGGATTTTGGTGCTTTGTTTTTTCCATTGACTCCCTTGGTTGTGCACTTAAAAACAGGGGTCCACCTGCCAGCATCACCTCCTGATATGCACAAACATTACACTTCATATCATCCCACAGATCTACAAATCAAAAGAATCACTCCAGCAACCAAGAAACACCATCAACATGTAACAAAACCACACTGTCTTCCTTCTTTCTTTGAAAACGGACAGTTTAAAGATTCACGGTGTCTGATGAGAACCTCTGATAAGGTTTTACTCTGAGAGACGAGGTCAGGGACTAGTTCTTCCAGAGGTGGAGGGATATGGTTCTGGTGCGGAGGACAGCTTGATCAAAGTCTCTACACACCCATGAAACACAGGTGTTTTCGCTTTTGGCTCTGTGGCTGTGCACACAGATCAAACTCGTGTGAGAGACATGTTATTAGCAATCTGTGCTTTTCTTACTATGACAAGTCCAAATGTCTGCTGTGGAAAAAGTTATATTTGGGGAAGGAGGTGTTACGTCCTGCTGCCATCTTTGTTTGAATTAGGAAGTGGAGTTGCAACTCATCCAGACCTTCAAAACTGTGGTAAGTGTCGTCACAAAAAAAGTAAAATGATAAAATATCTTCGCCCTCCAGAACGACACACCCCGTCTTCTGATCTGATGCCCCAATCGGCAGGTCAATGTAATTTCTCTATGCCCTCCCAAATTGTTCATCCATCCACCCCGACCTCGTCACTGTGTTGCTTTGGGGCAGTTGCAGAAATGACTGATGCTGTCGTTGTGATTGAGAGGAAAGTCTCCAAAACGTCTGCCTTGAAAAAGATTCCACCCTCACCCACCTACCCACCCTCTGTGCAATATAAGTCCAGTGCAACCAGTGCTCCCATGCTGAATGAAGTTTGATTTGTGTTCATTTGTTAACTGTGCCACCATGTGAGCACTATACAAACTTCATTTTGACACCGGGCCGAGATTACACAATAATGCAGGATCCACAATAGTTGATATTGTCCTTTAATTATGCACAGTCCCTCACTAACTTACAATTTATCAAATGACAAAAGAATTAACATGCAGTAAACCTGAAACTTTTGGGGCCCCTCGCGACCAGGGGGCCTCATGGTTGGTCGTACGGCCTTGATTTGGGGAAGGAGTTTAGGAGACAAAGTTGCAACTTGAGACGAAAATGTTTTTGGGGGATTCTGGAAATACCTTCAAAACACCAGCAAGAGTTGATAAATGATATGATTTTAATGTAATGATAAGACGAGGCATGCACCTGTTAGGGCGGGACAATAATACACACATTTATGGGTGTTTTACGTTTATGGAGATTAGTTAGAAAATCTCCTCATCAGCAGCAAACTGCCAGCATAGGTATACCTGCTGAAGACAGGTGTAATCAGCCAGCATAACAGAAGGCATCTGTAAACCAATCAAAGGAAAGTAGGTCTCAATGCACCTGGGGCACCCTGACCTACATATACAGACAGGTTAAAAAACAGGCATACAAGTCAAACAGACAGAGAAAGATGAGGTTTGTTTGTGAATGAACTCGAAGTGTAGATGAAATATTTTAATACTAAAATAAGTAGTCTGGTTTCAGAAAGACTCAGGGTCTCACTGTATGTGTGTGTTTGTGTTTGCTAGTCTGTCTGTATTGTTACTGTATGGTTGCATCATAATCAGTAGGACTTTGAAACAGTGAGAAATTAGCAGAGAGGGAAAAAAGACAGAAACAAAGGGGAAGAGACTGGGAGAGTACGGATGAGAGAAACAAAGCTCGCCACGTTTCCACTGATCTTTGTGACTTATTAATGGCATTTTAGTGACTTTTAAAGCTCTTTAAATGATCTGTCACAAATCAAGAAAACAGCATGAAGAAATTAGGACACAACTCAATGATGAGCTTTGAATGGTTTACATTATTGAACAACATGAAGGCATGTTAATCTGTGATCAATTGACAGCCCACAATCAATGTCTCTGTCTCTGGCTTCAGATACCCAGTGTCTGTCAGAATTAGGAATCAGTACACTCGTGTTTGGCTCTGACATTTCCGAGACAAAATAAACTAAATTAATTCAAATGCAGTGAAATCCTTTTGGCCTTCAGTCATACCTTTGCCTGCGATTATGATCAGTTAAATCCTTGTTCCATCTGTTGACAGTGGAGACAATTAAACGCTGTCTGCTAATCAATACATTTTAGATGAGGACAAGCCATCAAAACCCTTCATTGGAGATCTAAAAATGTAGCTGCAGGGGTGGAAATCCACCCGACGTGTGTGCGTGTGCCTCTGCATCTAATCATCTGCCAACAAAAACACAAAGCACACTTATAATCACTGAAGTTTAGACAGAAAATGACTGATCACATATTTGATCAGTGGTCAGTATCTTAAAGATACAATGTTAAGATGCTATCAGTTTAGCCTGTTAGCATCTTAACGTTCAGTAATTAGCACAAAGTACAAGTACAGCTGAGGCTGAGGATGGCGCTAGAAGAAAAGTCGGAATCAAAGTGATTATAGGTCATCCTGAGGAACACATTTCAAGACAATCCATCCAGAAGTTTCACTTTTACTTGAAGCGGTTAGACATTTTTAGATTTGGAAATAAATCAGCACGCAAGCATGTTAGGAGCTCTATACGAGTCATAAAAGTGATGTATTTAAATGTAAGGCTTTTAAAACCAATTAAAGGTCTTGGCTATCATCTTTATTCTAGTTTCAGATAAAATATTTGTTAAACCTGCAGAAACCCTGACTCATTACTCACCTTCCTTTCACCATTTTTCTCTTTTCTCTCCTCCTTTCCTTTTGTTTCCTTTAATTTGTTTCCTCTCCTCTTTCTTCCTCGTCTCCTTGGTTTCCTTCTCTCTTCTCTCTCTTGTTTCCCGGTTCTCCTTTCCTCTCCTCTCTTGTTTGCTTCTCCTGTCTTCTCTCTATTTCTCCCTCTTCCCTCCGTTTCCTCCTCTACCCTTTCTCCTTTCCTCTCTCCTCTTGTTTCTTCTTCTCCTCCGTCCTATCCTCTCCTTGTTTCTTCCTCTCCTCGTTTTCTTCTCTCTTCTTTCTCATTTCTTCCTCTCCTCTCTTTGTCTTCCTCTCCTCTCTGTTTTCTTCTCTTCCCCTCTCTAATATGTTTCTTCCTCTTCCCGGTTTCCTCCTCTCTTTTCCCTCTGGTTTCTTCCTCTCCTCTCTGGTTTCCTCCTCTCCTCTCCCCTTTTTTTCCTTTCCTTGTTTCCTTGTCTCTGCTCCTCCTTCCCCTTTCTCCTTGGCTCTCCTCCCTATGGCCAACCCTCCTCCTGTCCTGTCTTTCATTTATTCCTCCTCTCCTCTCCTCTCCTCCTATGATTAGCTGCAGCTCTGTAGGTTACCATAGCACCCGTGAGAGAAAAAGTCAACCCACACAGTCTCCTGCCTACCACTCACTCTCTTCCTCTCCGTTCTAGTCTGCCATTGTGTCTTTCCTCTCGCTCTCTCTCTCTCCTCCTTTACCTCAACTCTCTCGCTGTCCTTCCTGCCTCCTGCTGTTCTCCGCAGCACAACGCCGTTATTGTTTTTAATATTGTGCACAATTTTGTACTTTTGCATTCACCTGAGTGTGTGTGTGTGTGTGTGTGTGTGTGTGTGTGTGTGTGTGTGTGTGTGTGTACAGACTTGTATGCATAAATGTTTGGTTTTGAATATGCAGAAATGTTCTGCCCAACATGACAACTCGGCTTCACTGCCCACACACACAGGATGCCCATGTAGACACACACACCCACACCCACAGGAGAGTTGACAGTAATCAGCTAGGACAGGCCACTAATGTGTGTGATGTCTTGTTTTCCTTGTTTGTTTTTAGTTCTTTCTGACTAGTTAAGTGTCAGTAACTGCTTCTGTGTAAATGCTAATAGAGCATACATTGGAAATTTGTGTGCGTCATTGTTAATACGGTGTTGTGTGTGTGTGTGTGTGTGTGTGTGTAATTGAGAGGGGGAGAGTGAGTCATCTGAGAGCCTTCCCAACCATTAGCCAATTAGATGGGGTGGTTTGGGGTTTCCAGTGGTTGTTACACGTTGAGGCCAGTTGACGTGGACAGCTCTGTATAGTGTCCGTGCTTGTGTGTGCATGAATAATAGCCAAAGTCAATTCTCATAGCCCAGAATCACACATTTAACTCCAATGATTTTACGCATCAAAGTCTGTTTACAGGACTTAGGGAATTTTACCGCATTATGGAAAAAAGTCTGATAAATTACCTTAAGTGATGTCTGAGGAACGTCTGTATTGGTTGTGGAGGAAGACTACAAGTTTGAAAATGAATAAAAATCTGAAGTGTCAGCAGTCCAGTTGCATTGTGGGTAAAGTGGGCCTCAGGTTTTGACAACAAAGAAGACTGTGTGGAACAAAAGACATATCTCCGGTTCTGCTGCATCAATTCTGATACCTTTTTTTTCTTTTACTGTCCATCATGAGTCCAACAGCGTTAAAGGAGTGCAATGTTTAATTGGTGGAGTCCTCTTTTAAGATTTGCAATTAAGATAATGAAGACTCCAGAAAACAACAATCCTCAGGAAGAGGAACAGTGGAGGGATCTGGCTTCAAGGATGGACAGAAATGTCATACTGTATTTAAGTAATGATAAAATTTCAATATGTGAAACCAACAAGTCCTCCAAACTTAATTCCAAAAATAGGCCATTTGTCATATGCCTTCCAAAACACATTGGTCACCAAAATGATTCTTTTTTTACGGATCTCCTACTACTGTGGTTAAAGGGTTGGTTAGGTTTAGATACAGGCATTAGAACAAACAACAAATGCTGACGTTTATCTGGGAAGGACAGTCTTGGAGATACCGAATTATACCATTATGTAAAGAAAGTAATAGATAAGTTCTATATGCTAAGGAAGATACTTGTCTTCAGTGAGTTCTGGTAAACATAACTTGGAGTGAGGGGATAGAGAGGAGAAAAAGGGAGAGGACAACGAGGATTTAAGGAAGGACACGAGCTAAAAGAGAGGAAATCAGTCCACCCACTGTAGTTTCCAGTGATCTTTCAGAACACCATCTGCTGTCTGCTCCAGTATTTACTGTATTAAATAATCGATGTGGTCTGACGATCAGCAGGATGCTTCACTGCTTATTAAATAATGCTTGAGAATGTGGAATTTGGATAATTTGGTCAATTCTGGAAACCCTATTAGTGGTTCTCGTTCATGTTACAAACGTTTCAGGGACCCACTCATTAAAACGCTCCATAGCATTGTTAGTGGTCAGAAACTACACATGGTACTTATTTATTTATTTATCCCAAGTGACAATTTGTTCTGTTTGAGTAACAGCACTTTCATGAAACGTGTCTTCATGTTTTGATGAGCAGGAGCACGAGGGTACAAAAAGATACTTAAATAGGCTTTATTAAGCTTTTATTAGGAATGTTAAACCTGAAGGATACACAACATGTTTGGTGAGAATCAAAAAATATAAATTTAACTGATTGTTTCCAAAAAAAGTCCACATTTTTCTTTACCACATTTAACTATTTTATAATCATTTTTGAGCCAGATTTTCTAAAAGCATCCTCGATAAATTCAGTCTTACAAACTAAAAGCTTGAATAAAAAAAAACAAAACACACAAAGTAACTGCCAAAGGCCTTTAGCAATGGTTTATGTTGATGGTGTTTCAACAGCAAATGCAAACAGCGTTGGGAGGTGGCGTGGGCTGTCCTGGGTCAGAAAGTTAATGAGGTTTTGCTCAGTTGTTCAGCACAAACATGGCAACAGGTGTGGGAAGGTAGCTCTCGCTCAAGTTAACAACCCAGTTGCTTCCTTGCAGATGTGTTATGTGCATGTGTGCAGTGTGTGAGGTAGGAGTTAGATGTTAATCACCGCTGTAGTCACACATTACAGCATTTTACCAAAGCAGCTTCTGAACATGCAGCTGAAAGGAACAGTGAGTGATTTGTATGGACCATCATGAGTCATGTGGATGACAGTTTGGAGAAGTTTATTCAGATTTAACACTGTTGGGAATTTGTATGTAAATGAGAAGCATAAAAGGTTTCATCATTATGACAGATTAAAGGCTTTAAATTGTGTGTGTGTGTGTGTGTGTTCCTGTGCATGCAGCAGGTGGAGCCCTGCTTCCAGTGTTACATGTCACATTGATAATGGGTGTATTGTGGGCACAGAAATCTGGTCGCTGCTAGGTTACCGATTTATTTTCAGGTTAGGCTTTGACTTTTGGTTCAGTTTAGAATCAATCATAGGTCAAGGGTGGAGTAAATGTTGGGGTCAGGTATGTAGTGGTTAAGATTAAGAACAGGGATAAAGTTGACAATGTTATCACGTGTGTGTGTGTGTGTGTGTATGTCTGAAGTTGGGGAGTGCAGAGAGAAAAACTGAAGAGGCACTTCCATATTTTTCACTTGAATTCATTTTTAGAACAAAGATGACACTCGTATAGCAAAGTCTTATTAATACAGAGCCCAGCAGTCCTTATGTGATCTGTAAAATGTAATAACATTCAAAATTCATTTATGTTTTTTTCTTTAATTTTAGCATTTTTGTAGATCTAACATTGGAAATGTTAGTTAAGGGTTAATTTTGCAAGTGTTTTAAAACTATTTATTTTTGTGGCCATTCCTTTAATCCAAAAACATTTTCTGTTTCAGGAGGCAATAAAGGCAACCTTGAACATTACACATGTATCTCCACACATTTCCTGATGTGATTGATGGTGTGATGTCACAAACGACTGAGCTACTGCAAGATGATAACCTGCTAACTACCAGCCGACAGATCACTGTCTCAGCCTCACTGTTTGAGTGAATGTGACCTTTTGATAATTTGAGCACATCTGATTTGTATGCACCTGATTCATCCATGAGTCAGATGTAATAAAACAATCGAACAATTTAATAAATAAATAAATACAGCAGGTTATGGAATGAACTGTATGGGATGGATGGACAAAACTTCCTCTCCTCCCTTCACCACACTCCCCCCTTCCGTGCTCTACTCATTAGTTTCCATGGTTACATAGCGTTGCTGAGCTGGTCATCAGGCTGCCCACTCAGCCCGCACAGCTCTCAAACAGATGCATACACACACACATACATACACACACACACACACACACACAAGCAGGACGCAGACCCACTTACTTATACGCACACTCATTCACGCATAGATACTTTCACACACACACACACACACACACACACACACACAAACAAACACAAATATGCATTACAGTTGCATTGTCTCAAGGACACGCAACACAACTCACAATAATGACAGTTACATACAGACAAATGCACACACACACACACGCTACATTGATACAAGTAGTGTGTGTGGGTATGTGTGTTTGTCTATACATTTCCCCCAGAGTAGAGACAAAAGGCCTCTTTCTTTTTTCTTTTTTTAGGAATAGTAACGCCAGTGATCAGATGTTTGCAGACTCAGGGTCCTCAACCCGGACACATACAGGCACAAACACGTGTAATCCCATGAAGTTGGTCCTCGGAAGCATAGAAATCCAGGAACACACACATGCATAAAAACTCAGTTATGGTGTGTATGGGGTAGCTAGCCCACTCAGAGTGCTGCAAAGACAAAGACAGAAACAGAAATACCAAAGTAGGTTAGAGCAAAGCATTCTGGGATAGCAGGATACCCCCTGGGCTTCTGCAAGAGGCTCTCTTCCTTTCTCACTCTCGCAGCTTCTAGCTCTTTTTTTGTGCATGTTTTCTTTCTTGCTCTATTTCTCTCTTTTGCATTCTTTCTCCTCGCTGATTTCATCTCTTAATGTTGTTTCTCTCTTTCTCTGCTTTTCGCCCTGTTTTTTTTTTCTTCTGCCGCAAGTTAAATGCTGCTTTAACGCATGTGTGTGCAGGAGAGACAAAGTGAGAAAAAGAGGTGATCCCTCAGATACTAGACGAAGATACGGGAAGCAGGTTGTTTAAAACTACATGCAGAGACTTATAACTGAGTTTTATTTCTAAATCTGTCCTAAATCTTCATCTTAGGCTCTACTGAGCTTTTGTTGCCTTGTATAGTAAGTTTCTTTTTCCAATTTCTGCCGCTATGTGGAGTCAAGACAAACATTACATCCTTTTCTGGGATGAAATGCTTAGAGACATGCTTTATCAATATTGAATCGCCTGATAAGGTACTTTGATTCTTATACAATTCAATTGTTAGCCTTCCTCACTGGACAAAGAGCTTGTTACTTTATGTTATGTTAGTTTATAATTGTGTGTTAAAGGTACGTTTTAAAGGTAATAGCGACATTTTAAAGATTACAGAGGGCACTCTGCTTGAGCTTTTTCTTTTCTATACTACTTATATATTGTACTTTTTCACTCCACTACCTTTTTTTAAAGCTTTAGTTACTTCGCATATGCAGATGATTTCAATCTATAAATCAACTCCTAAATTATTATGTATAATTATGGATTTAGCTTCCCAGAGGTATATTAAGTAGTTTCAATTAGCCCCCATGCTTGCACAATAATACACTATTAATTAGAATCTGATAATATAATATGCATAATTGTGAAATGGGCAATTCTGCATAATGAGTACTTTTACTTTTGGTACTTTAAGTATATTTTGATGCTAATACAATATGTACCTTTACTTAAGTAAGATTTTGAACGCAGGCCTTTTACTTGTAATGGTATTTTTACATTGCGGTATTGCTACTTTTATTTAAGTGAAAGATCTGAGCTCTTCTTCCACCACTGGAGGGCACAAACAAGTCTTGCTTGTTTCAGATCAGCAGAGACAGTTGAAGGTGGTAATGGATGTGAAGGTGTCGTAACAGATGCCGTCTGGGAAAGTGCTCATAGGCAAAAGTGTTGGTATGGAACGGCAATACTGGAAAGTGGAGTGAAAAGCCTGCTGTCAGATTATCATTCGAATGAGACCATCATGTTGTTGCACCTGCTTGTGCACATGAAAAGTGACCCCTGCCCCTATTCTCAGTCGGAGAGGTGCCAGGGCAGGAGGTTTCAGACCTCTAACGAGCACTTCGGTTGAAGGAAACTGACACCTCAAGCTTCAATTCATTGGTGTTTATTGGAGCCGAGATAGTTTAACCAGTTTAGCCTGGCTTTAAGGGTGACATTTGATTATCAGCATTTTTATTTAGTCACTGGAACAAATTAAATCGGGAGGTAAACACAGGGCTGCTCTGTCTAATTAAAAGTGGGGGGTTTAAAACTTTTAATCTTTTTCTGCCGCTGTTAGCACGTGTCAACACGAATCAACACACCTGCCACTTCCTGGTGACACACAGTTCATTAACTGATAATAGCTTTGGTAACCCTGTCATCAACATGTAATCATTCATTCATTAACGCATTGTTACTTTCACTCACTGATTCATTCAATTCCTTTCATTCATCAGCTCCTCTCTTCCTCCTCTTCTGCTTGTTTCAGTCAGCAGATTGCAGGGAGGAAGAGATGAAAACAAAGTGATGGACAGAGAAAAAGGAAAGATGGATGGAGTAGAGGGAGAGAAAAGCTCACTGGTTGGCAGCTCTGATAGAAAGTCTAGTGAGTAGTCCTCAGTGCCTGACTGTGCCACTACAACGCTTTGAATTACAATGCAACTCCTGAGGGACTGTTTGTTTCCCCCCCTGGCTTAATTATTAACAGGTTTTATTAGTGTAAGCCATTAATAAACAATACCCCCCCACACACACACACACATATCTCTCAATACACATTTTGTATTTTTCTGTAAAACTGTTTAGACTGTCAGATTTTTGCTGACGTTGGGTTTTGTTAGACAGTGCTGTAGTATTATCAATACGCCACTGTAAATCTTTACATTCAAACTGGGGGGGTGGAGGATAAGAGAAAAGGCAATGAGAAGAAAAGAAAAAGGAGAGATGAAAGGAAAGGAGAGAGGATGTGAGGAGATAAGAAAGGATACAAAGGACAGAGAAGAGGAAGAATGAGATGAGAGGACAGGAGAGATGAAAGAAAAGGTGAGGAAGGAGGATGAAAGGAAAGGAAATGAGAGGAGGAATTACAGGGAGTATGGGACCACTGTGAGTTTCTTCGCCTTGTGCGACACTCTCCATGCATCCCTCCTCACGTGGCCCTCCTCTGCCTCCTCCTTCTCATCCTTCTTCCTCAATCTCCTCCCCAATCACTCCCTCTCTCCTCCCTCCCATCCGGCACAGAGACGGCAGGATGTATGGAATGTTTTCACTGCGTGTCTCCTCCTCCTTCCCATCTCATCACCGCAGTAACACATGATGAAGCATGCGTGTGGCTTTTGGCACATGTATGCATTAACGTTTGTGTGTGTGTGTGTGTGTGTGTGTGTGTGTGTGTGTTTCTCCGTGTCAGCGTTCCAGAAAAAGCGGACCTCCGAGAGTTGTGCTCCACTTTCACTCCTTTTATTAATTCACCCTCTGTTTGCCAGGGTGGACGGGATGGAAGGAGAGAGAAAGAGGGTGTTAAGAGGAAAGGGAGGGCAAACTGATGGAAGTGAATGAGTGCAAAGGACAGTCTAGACACACAGTCAACGCTTGTTTTTGTTGGGGGGGTGTTCATCTCTTGTGCTCAGAAATAAGATTGACTGACTTTCTTAGACACGCAACCCATTTTCACTGATCCCTCCTAACATCCTTGAGAAACTGCAGCTATTCATCCAACAGGAGGCACTGGCTTTGGTTTTTTTATTCTTTCTTTCTTTCTTTCTCCCAGATAAGAACAGGGTGAAGCAGCCAACAGACTGTGGGTGGGCAGGGGAATCAACATTCAGAGTATTCAGAAAGGAAAAAAGACTTTGTCTGTGGGAGCTTTTGGAAACGGAGGGGAGGCACACAGAACAAATTTCCTTCCATTCATTTGTCTGATCATTTATTTGGTGTAAAATCTCGGATGCACTTCAAGGAATGACGCTGGCTTCACTGCTGTACTGCAGCGCTGTCGAAATAAAATGGCTCGGCTCAAGAGCGGCGCTGTTAATATGTATTTGTTCATTGATTGTGGGGAAATCTACATAGTTTGTTTGGGACGTGATAATTACTTTGTGACTGGGTGAAACTTAACTACCATTAAGGGCTTGCAAAGTCTGTAATTGTGTTATATGGGACCGTAGTGTAGTGCAAAAATCTGTACATATGCAGCCCTTTACCCTTTTAATACATCCATTGTCACGCCTGTACAAATAACTGAATCAACAAGTAAACACACGCATCATTTGTGGTTATTGGGTAGCATTTAAGAAAATCTGCACAATCTGAATATTTTTCTAAATATTATAGCATATTTCATCCCTCTTTTCTCAACATATTGTAATTACTGCGTGAGGTGTCTTATCATTTCTTACTTTGGTTTTAATTATTGGATTTTTTACTAGTTCTATCCGTTGTGATTTGTAGTGTTGCAAAACTCTATTTGTTGTCTATTTTATTCTTTGTTTTTATATTTGATTTGTTTTTAGTGTTTTATCCATGCTTATAAATACAGCTGAGTTGAGGTTTTAGAACGTTATAGAACAGTGTTTTAGCTCTTCATTAAGCAGCTGAACTGTACAGTTGTAGCAACAGTGAAAATACAATAAGAAATAGTGACAACAAAAAGAATATGGCTGGTAACAGATACTAACCAAGAAAGAGTAAGAGTATACAGAATGCAATTTTAGGCTGCAAAGCTGCCTTAATGTAGAAATAGGAAGAGTGATTGACAGCTGTGGAATTGCATGGAGGCGAGGAGAGGCTGAGAAAATAAGCGTCCTCTATATACTACAGTGTATTTATATACAGTATTTTATAATATATGTGCTCGTATCTAGGCTAACGCTCTCTGTCTCCAATCATAATCATACATTCGACACAGGCCTTTGTCTCCATAACAAACCTCAGAGTGACTCATGCTGCATCGCCATGGTGACGAGAATCCCCACATTATTGGATGTCATTTGGATTGCTTGGACAGACAAACTGACACATGCAGGCAGGCGGCTGCTGTTATCGCACTGTTGGTCAGACTTGCTGTTCCTCGCGCCACCAATGAAAGATAATTTCACATTGCAGAGCAGTCCTTCCATTTCATCTGTGGTCTGTGGAGATTTAGCTCGGTTCTACTGAAATGACTAAACGAGGAAGAACGATGTGAAAGTTTGTGCTGAGGGCACAAGCAGTCATCGAGCTCCTCACATTAGTCACAATGTGTGAAGGGAAACAAATGGTGTATAGTTTGTGTTGTAGTCCACATTAATGTAATGTAAAGAGAATATTCTGTATTTAAACTCGTCAAGAGTCACTTTGCATATCTGTTGTGGAGTGTTCTTCAAGTTGCGCCGTCACATAGTTTGCCCAGAGATGAGGATGCCAAATATCAGTTGAGTGTTTGTGCATGTGTCTGAGTGGAAACCTGAAGTTCTCATGAACCCATGAAGTATGCATTCACTTCAACTACAACATAATCGATTCAAAATCATCTCTTTAAGTGGTTTAAGATCTGTGTGTAAGTTACTATACTGTGCCTGCATATTATACAACTGCAATAATGAATCTCCAACCAGGAAGTACAACTGGCAGGAAGCTCACATAAGGATGTTAAAAAAATTACATTACATGTAATGTAAAGTCTTAACTGGATTTGTATTTAATTTCTTTGCTAAATCATTTCTTTTCAAAGAAAATAACTGATGCTTGGACAATAACAAAAACTATTATATTGTAAGGAGTGTGCTGGCAGAAGGCTGATAAAAAGAAATCACATGACGCAGGGGCAGAAAATCATCAGCATTACCCTTCATTTCTAGTGAAGACTGCTTTTGTCTTCCATCAGTGCCAAAACACTGTGTTATCACACAGATGTGACAAAACATCAACCCAACATTGTCAGACTGATATTTTATGCATGTTTTAGCTTAACTCATTGTGCTAATGAAGACGAGAGACAAGTTTTGTTTTTTAACGTGACGGGGGGGTCGTAGTTGGCACAAAGCACAAAGGTTTTATTGTAGTTTGGGGATTACTAAATTATAATATATCCAGTTTGTTACTGTTAATATTTTGACAGTTTCCAGTCTCTCTTTTGGGGTTTTAGTTTGCTGCAGTAGATAAATAGTTTGTATATTCTTGCTAAAAATCACTGTCAGTGCATATCTCACAATATGTCTGGTTCTTTACATAATTATGCAATATACAAAATCATGCCTGCAAGCACTTCACTGAACCTCTCCTCCAGTCATAGCTTCGACATCTTAACTAGGCATGGCAGGCCTGTTAGGCTTTGGATTTCTCTCCATGTTGAAGTGTACATGGAGTTGTTGCAAGAGCACTACAATCCTTTCCAAAACCAAAAACACAAGAGCACAAGTGTACGGAATGGATTAAACAGTGTGTTTATCTGCTCTAACATAAGCTACAAATGTTAGCACATCAGGCTAACTACCTTACTGCCTACAGTAGTAATGTAGCATTACTTTCAAAGCCAAGGAGCATATCATTAGCTAACTATAATATAATTATTTTGTGGAATTACAGGTTATCTTTCTGAGAGCTGAGATACAACTATATCAGACTTTAGGCTAACATCTTTATTTGGTTTGGGGAAGTTTACAGTCCAACTTCAGCTAACTTGCTATCCGAGTTCTGTTTCTCAAACGTACTCCTCATCCTCCAGCCATTTATTTTGCAAAAGTGAAGTTGGAAACGTGTTTAATAATGCTTTAAAGTAACGTTTGTAATAGTACTTTTTAACCATCGAAAAAATTAGTCAGCTGTAGATGATGTTTCCAACCAAGTTGTTAGGTTAGCGTTTATTAGCCAGCTAGCAACTGCTGCCAGTTCAGCCATCTAAGTCAAAGGTTGACAGCTCCAAATGAGAAGCCTGCTTTGTCTTCCTCTTTCTAAAATCAATGACCCATTTTTTCAAAAATGACCTTGACTTTAATTAGTCAATCTGTCCCCGTGGTCATTGGAAACTGCATATGTGCAGAGGGAGAACTGAAAGCTTGACAGGTGGCAACTGTAACTAAAGTTGGACGGGGTTTAGTAAAGGGCCAATTGATTCCCAAAAACATGATTTTCTCTTTATTGTCTGTTCGCACAGGAAACCTATATGAAGACGGCACAAGAAGATTCAACAACAAGACTGCTCCTGACTATTTAACTGAACTACAAACACGAACATGTTCAGCAGAGCGTGGTACCCATAAGGCCTTGCAGGGGCCCAGTGGGTGTGGTAACAAGGAGGCAGAGATGAACCTGACCAACGATAGGCCGTCACCCGGGGATATAAACTCCACCCACCACTGATCTTCAGGGTGACTGACAGCTGGAGCAAAGCCTCATACGCCGGCACCTGAACCCTGATTGGCCCACAGTACAGGTAGGAAACAAGGAGGAGAGGAGAGGAAATTCTCCAGAGTTGTGTTGCTGGAGGAGGGGTGAGGTGGAGCGACTAAAGAACAGTGTAAGGTAGCAAGGCAAATTGATATGAAAATTGATAAGAAAGAGACAGAGGATAAAATGAAGGTAAGAGGAGGTTTTCTAAACACATCTAAAATCATGTGGTTATACCTTATCTAAATGACCAAGCAACAGGCGAGGTGAGAGCCTGCCGAGACTGCCTCCTTCTGGTTGCATCCCACTGCCTCCCTGGTCTTTATCCACACATTCTGTCTTTGCTGTCTCAATGCTGTCATAAATATGTGGATAATGGTGCACACTTTGAGACACTTTCTCCTTGAAGGTATTCGTGGTGTTGCACTCGGTTGTACAAACAAAAGGTGCCTGAAAGCAATTGTGTGAAGAGTGAATCATTGCACCTGGCCAATTGCTGTCTGAAGTGGGTGTGATTGTCAGTTTTGGAAAGTTATGTGTGTGTGTGTGTGTGCACGTCTATGTAGTGAGCTTAACACACTTCCTGTAATGGTTGAACACAGCAGTTGGCCTTTGCGGTTTTTACTGGAAGCATTTGTGAAATGGTAAAAGCTGTATTGGAAAATAAATTCAGTGCTAGGAATAAGACTTTCAAAATAATGCCATGAACAAGAGTTGGACTGACGGTCCCGTGAAAATGAATTAGTACAGAAACATGGAAACTAAATCTACATAATTAAAGATTTACTGTCAAATTAGTTACATTGCCCATAATTTCTGAAGTATCATCAGTGAAAGAACAACATTAAATGACCACAGGAAGTAACTCAAAGAGTAAAATACAGTTAGCCCAACATTTACTTAGAAAGCTGTATTAGCAACATATTAGCCTCAGACAGCTGGTATCATGGCTAGCTTGGTTAGCATTAAACTGATCACAGAAAAACTAAATTAACATTTCACGAATAAAATACTCTCCAACAAAGGTTGGCCTTACCAGTGCCATTGGCCAAACCAAGCATTATTAAAGGGTATCATCTATGGAGGATTTCCTATTTGCGTCACCAGCGTCACGAAGCGCCGCTCCTGTCGCCTAGCAACATTGACAGCTGCAGTTGAGGGTTGAGGTTTTTAGTGCCCTTAGGTTTTATAACATTTGAATCGTCAGCTATTCGAGTGAGTTAACAACATTTGAAAGTGTAATCCTGCTCGGCCGCTGCTGACGGAACGTTTCGGCGCAATGACTCTTGGGACAGGTTGCTGCCACATTTCTCGGACGCATTCAGACTGACGCACAGCTAATGTCATTTAGCTAACTGCTAAATGGAACTTTGCAAGTAGCGGTTGCTACTAGCAACAAAATGTTCACCCGAAACCGACTGCTGGTGGCAGATTAACACAACACATACACAAGAACACATACATTCCAGCCAACCACAGTCCAAAGTACAGTAAGGCTGTGCGACTAATGAAAATCATGTTCCTATGTAATTTGAATGATTCAAATGGATTTTGTACAATCACCAAGCTGCTGTCTACCCTACCGTCACCAGCGTCACGCCATGTGATGATAAGCAGCACAAGCACACAGGTACTCAGGTGACTGTGAAACTGCAGCTGAGGCAGCAGTGGCAGCTGGCAGATCAGCTTTGTTTTACCACATTGAGCTAATGAAGGGCATGAGGAAGGTTTTAACACAAACTGAGTGAACCAGGGTGGTGGTAACACTTGGAATTTGTAGTTCAAGTAGTTAAAACAATGCATTGATGCTGAAACAATATGTAATATCCGTTACATGGAAATGTATTCTGATTCAGAGCTGATTATACAAAGAACAAATCTGTGACATTTGAGAAAATGCCTTTGAGTCATTTAAATCAAAAGGGTTCATAATTGGAAGCATGAATATGCATTGGAAATGTCATGATAATCTGTCTTATAACTGTGAAAAATCATTGTGTGCCAAAATGAGATTTTGGCCACTTTGGGTGGGTATGGGTTATCTGTTTTAGTTTGTTTTTTTATTGGGTGTAGCAGGGATTTTTGGCCTGATGGAGGTGGAAGAGATAAAGAGAAAAGCATAATTTTTCTCTATAAATAAACAACACAAATGTTATAGAAATCTGTCCATAAAGGTAGCATGAGAGGCGCGCACACAGTGTCCAAAATGGAAAAGGTTCATCCTCTTGGGGCATCAAGATCCGTAGTAAATTTCCATTCAGATTGATATATTTCTTTCGTACAAGTTTAAATTTTAGTGGTGCTAGAAGGGGACACCAAAATATTTAGAATTCATCCTCTGAGGACCATGAACATCCTGAGCTGGTTGCTTAGGCTCATTCATCTTGTCACTGGTTTGTCAATCTTTTGTGTTGTAACCAGCAGCATTTTTTAGGATCAGAGGGAACTTGGTTTGTTGTAATTGCTGTAGTTCTAAAAAAGTTGTTAAAAAAGAAAAAACACATTATGTCCAGTTCAGTTAAAAGGTTAGCTGCTGATTTGTCAGTGTGTCCTGTCCGCCGCCGAAAACACCTACAATGGGCATCAGAACTGGACCACAGAGCAATGGAAGAAGGTGGCCTGGTCTGATGAATCACATTTTCTTTTACATCATGTGGATAGGATGCACTATGAGAAGAAGGCAAGCCAGTGGAGGAAGTGTGATGCTTTGGGCAATGTTCTTCTGGCGAAACCTTGGGTCGTGCCATTCATGTGCATGTTACTTTGACACGTACCACCTACCTAAACATTGTTGCAGACCAAGTAAAGCCCTTCTTGGAAACAGTATTTCCTAATGGCAGTGGCCTCTTTCAGGTTCAGGGATGGTTTGAGGAACACGACAACGAGTTCAAGGTGTTGACTTGATCTCAATCCAATCAAGCATCTGTGGGATGTGCTGGACAAACAAGTCCAATCAATGGAGGCCCCACTTTACAGCTTACAGGACTTAAAGGACCTGCTGCTAACGTCTTGGTGCCAGTTATCACAGCACCCCTTCAGAGGTCTAGTGGAGCCCATGCCTTGATGAGTCAGGGCTGACCTACACAGATCAGTGTTTTGATCAAGATGTAGACATTTTCAGTGGAGGATCTGTGAAATGTGATTGGATGGATGAAGACAACAATATGATGGGGTTTTTTATGAGCATGTCAACCAGACGCCATAGCGAGGTTATGTCACTCCTGTGGAGAGACTTTCTCATTAAGTTCCAAATGTCAGCCATGGGGATAAAGTTTATTGCCCACAACATTCATAGACAGAGATGAGTCTGTCAACAGTTAGGTCTCTGGCTAATGACGGATGATTTCCCATTGTGCTTCTTCCACGTCCTTCAGAGCAATCTTCTTTAATAGCTAAACTGAGGGCAAGGATCTTTCTAAACGAAAGAAGAAATGAAACAGAGTAACCATTAAAATGTGATCTACAATATGTATCACTAAATCACCCTTTGTTTGTGTGTGTGTGTGTGTGTGTGTGTGTGTGTATTTTTGAGTGGGTGTTTGTGTGGGCGTACATGGGCCTGCCTCATTGTGTTTTTCACCCTCTGTCCTTCCTCTCTCTCTCTATCTATCTCTGTTTCTTTCTCTCTGTCTACTGTTGCCATGGAAACCAGTCCTACTCATCCCTCTTCGCTGAGTCAGGAAAAGGAGGGTGTATTGTAGCTTGACTGGGGCGGTCCTAACAAAAACACCAGGTGGTATCTCAGACCAATCTACCAAACAGCATCTCGCTGCTCCTAGTTTGAGGTTTGAAGATACCAAGACCACATTCAGCTGTTAGGAACCATCACATGGAATCTCTCTGAAATATGTTTTTGTTTTGGGGGGGGCTCCCCTTTAAGCATGGTCTCATCTGACTCCTATATAGCTAACACAGGGGGCTCCCCTTTAAGCATGGTCTCATCTGACTTCTATATAGCTTACACAGGGGGCTCCCCTTTAAGCATGGTCTCATGGTCCCACACAGTTGTAATTTAGGCTATGCCAGCAATCAGTGAAGTTCATTTTGACCTCCTTTTTCTTATTTAAATATCCCAAGATGAAAGATCAAATAGGCTCTTGAAGCTGCTACTTTCTGGAGAAAAGTGTGCATCTTCATTAGTGACCTCATACTGCACCTTTGGGTCCACAGTGAAAAAGTCTAACTCATTACGTCATCACAAATGTTTTAACAGTCCTGTCGTTCTTCGCATCATATATCACTCTCTTTTTTTATCTGCATAACTTATATCCCACTGGTTTACACTCAACGTTAATCCATCACTGTCTAATGTCCCGCCCGTGTGATGTGGTGTGAATAGTTCAACATTTTGGACAGTCTCTGGGCTCTCATGAATCTGTAGCTCTGTGGGTATGTTGCATTGAGCACATAGTTCACATAATCTGCTACGGCTGGACAGTTGTTTTGCGTCCTACGCACGACATAGTTCATTTCCTGTTGCACACTTTGTTTTCTGAGTTCAAAGTAGTTTTGTTTGCAATCTTTTTTGCACATTTTATGCAGCGCGTTACTGTTGTTGATACAACAATGCTGCGCGAGCTCGCAAGACTGATCAGCGTTGCGTCTTGTATCTGCACTGAAAGCCATCCCCAGTCCAAGAGTAGTAACGACCTCCTTGTTCTTTTTATGGGGGAATTGAAACGAGTACGACTGGCCCTCGGTTGTCGTCATTTACATTAAGTTTTCAGCCTTTTAAATGTCTCTAGCTCAGCGGGCAAGGACAAGTCCCATTCACAATGAATAGCCGCCTATTGCTGTCCCAGCTTTTTAGTCCGTATGTGTGTTGTCTTCACAGTTTTGAGGAAAGGATTTTCATGCATGCTGACACAATTAATATCGTATCCAGAATGAGGGCGGTTCTGTGCTCTTAACTTGTGCAGCCGGCAAACAGCTGTTTATTTGGTACACTTAGGTAACACTAATGCAGTCAAATACGGCAATAAATCCTGGCTTGAAGGTTAAAGTGTTCAGTTTTAGTGGAAACTATTGTGGAAAGTGTTTCTATTATTGTATCCACTCTATTTATATCAACGAGAATCACCTCTATATTGTTTACGGTGCCGCAAAAGTGTGTACTAGCATGCAATCCTTTGGGAACTATGATTTTCTCACAGTGTCCCCCACAGACTCAGTGGGGGAGTCACCGACATGACTGAGCTGTAATTAACACAATGCAAAGGGCACAGAGTACTCTGGGTGACATGATTCAAAAAAAGAAATAAGATAAGACTTTGTTTGAGAAATGGTATATGGTGTGTGTAAGATTATGTGTGCATTATTTCAGATTTGTATTTTTTGTTGGTGAAGCGCTTCTTAAAATAGCTCCTTCCGTGAATGGCATTTGCTGCAGTGACTCCGATGTGATGGCAGTTTCTTCTCCATAGAAGAGGACAGTGGAGAAACAGAGAAGAGTTGGGCAAGTCCATAGTAATTGAAGCAATTGCAAATGTATCCCATGGGACTGAATCTTCAGTCTGAGCTGAACTGAACTGAGTTAATGGCTTTTGTGAACAACTCCTGTGTGATTCACTCCTGGGGCCACATTACAGGAACATCCGAATTAGAAAATCCTATCTTAATACCACCTAAGAAAGCAATTTAGAGTTTTTCCAAGGCAGAAGGAGTGTTGCTGAATGCAATGTCTGTTGTCAATCAATCTGTAAATCCTCCTCCGTCTGCTGCAGGGACACCAAATAAATGATCTGATGGCATGGTTCAAGATTGACTCTGCGCTTCTGATGGAAGCGATAAAATAATGTACACACGTGTAAAAGAAATCACTTCACTTTGAGAACTATACACAACTTTAGTAGTGCTTACTGCTGAATGGTTGGATGGATGCTGCTTCATAATTGCAAACCTAATCAAAGTGCAACAAAAACATTTTGGAGGAAACATGAATGTGTGGAAGTTTGCTGAGCTGTGTGTGAATGGTCCATTATGCCACAATTCAGTGTAAAACTGTTTAGCAATTCCCTTGGCATTGTTTTACTTCAGGCTAACTTCCAAACTGCAGGAATGTCACCATCCATGTCGGATACAACTAAAGGCTAAATCTAACTCCATCTACACATGCAGGCAACACAACAGCCAAAGATGTTGCAAAGTGTGACTCGAAAAGATCATTATACCACTGTTTATTTACAGTGACACTTTTTTACTGCATGTTGTAATGACATGAAACACTTACGGTAGATGTTGATATTTGTTGATGTGTTGAATGGCCATGTTGGATGTGGCTAACACATTACAGTTGTAATTTGATTAAGGCAAGAACGTGGGTAAGGCGTAACCCTTTGTATCATACTCTCATTGAGATAATGTGATTATGTGCTTAGTTCAAGTATAAGCATAATCACAGTAGCATATTGTTGTTGTTGAGTGACAGTGGCATAAGAAGACATTTGCAGGGACACAGGCAGATGCAGAAGCACAACCCAGAGCTCATGCAGGGAAATAGTAGAAAATCTGTTGCAGAGAAGTCCATTAACATTGTAGAGAGGGTGCAAACGTAGAGAGGGCCAGGGCTGGGGCACAGAGCTGCCTCCTATTATTGGCTAATCTAGGATCCTTTAGGGAGTTCCCTGTTTTGGCCAGATTTACAGGCAATTTGTGCCAGTTGGAAAGTTCACCTTTCCAAGTGAAACAGCTTTTTTGGCCCACATATATTTTGTAGTTTGCCCAAATACAGTTTTTAAGGGTTTTATGAACGCCAGTGAGTCTTGCAACCAAATAAAAATATGAAAATCCCCCAAATAGTAGAGACATGTTTCAATTCAGTTAACTTTATTTTACCAGAATGATACATTCAGGTTCTATACTGCATACCAGGGAGTCCTGGGTAATTGAAACAGTCAACAGTTGATTATTGATTGAGTACTGGTGTCCAGATTTTTGTCTACATTTGCGAGCCTATAGATTAGACCTGTTCAGCCGATAGTGCCACCATAATATTGCAGGCTGCTCTTGAATGCAGTATTTATTGCTGCAAGTATTTCCAGGAAAGATGTGTCCCACCTCTAAAAGGCCTTTGCTGCTGACCTTTTGCGACCATAAGGGGCCACTGGTGAAACCCAATGTCTGTCAGGTATTGAGGAGGGATATGATGCCCAGATTTAAAGAGCATTGTCAGCAAAGATATTTTAACTCTGTTCACTATGCTGTTAATATTTTTCAGAAATTCGTCGGTCTTGATGTGGCCTGTAATGAGACGTGCAGCTCTGTTGAACACCTGTCAAACCTGTTTTGTTACCCAACAGTAGGGTAGGGTAACAAAACTTTATCTAGATAGCACAAGAAACACAAGCAGCATGTTAGCGAGCAGCAGCAGCAGCTTCAGTCCTCCAGCTGTGTCCACACAGGATACGTTCCAGCACAGGACTGAATGTGGGACACCTTTGTTTTGGCAGTGATCAGAGTGCAGCACACAATCACTGTAGTTACACGGGCAAAATAGAATAAAATAGACTTGAAGCATAACAATATGCTTTAGGTCGTGAGCTGTTACACTTTCTGTGTAGACAGCTGTGATTACAGTAGAAATGTATCTGTCATGTCAGAAGCGTGTGAGATTATTTAGAGCTATAATTCGACACTTCATGTTTTGTATGGATTAAACAAACTAAACATAAATGTTATTTAGTATGTTTTAGAGCCCCGTCTCCAGGTTTTGTGCTAGGTTAGCCTGCTGCTAGCTGTAGCCTTACATTTAATTGACTCAGACAAGAAAGCAAACAAGCATATTTCCCAAAATATAATAAAAACTATTCCATTACAATTGGTCAACATATTGGGCAACAGTTGCATTACTGTGCAGATATCAACATGATCTAGAGAAGTGTGTTAGTCCGTGTTGTCTCTATCCATCTCTCCGTTGCTCTCTTCGCAGTCTTCTCTTCTTCTCCTGCAGGTATCCTTCTTCCTCAGCGGTGGCAGGAACAGTCGCCATAGCAACAGAGAGCCTACAGTGAAAGTGAGAGGAAAAAGTGAGAGTATACAAAAAAAGTAAGAAAAGACCAGAGATAGAGATACAACAGGAGAGAGGGAGGAAGGGGAAACTTGTAAGATTGAAAGCCGCACTTCACATCCATCTCCGCCTCACAGCGTCTGTCTTTCTCTCTACATCTGTTTTCTTTTTCTCTATTTTCTTTTTTCTTCAGATAGATTGGTTTCCTAGAGCTTCTCCTGGAGCTTTCATCTGCTCCTTGTATCTATCCCTCCAGCTTTATCTCTAATCTTTCATCTATCCCTCTGTGTCCTGGAGCTAAGGGCCAATTATACCTTCTGGGTCTGAGAAACATGGTTTATGATACACAAAACTACACTTTCTCCTGTGTGTGTGTGTGTGTCTGTTCTATATGGGGCAGACTCTGCTCCATTGTAAACAGGGAGTGATAGATTCTTGCTTGAGGTAAAAACTACTTGTTAGTTGCATTATTTATATGTTTATATGTTGTTGGAGATGATGTGAGTTGATGCCTCATTATTAGGTGGCCTTCACTCGTACCTTTCATCCTGCAGTTTCAAGTTTCTTCAATGCAAAGTAAATAAAAAATAAAATCTATGATAACAGGGAATTAAGGTTTTAAGACAGTTGAAAAAGGTCAGTGGAGATACACATTTCTGAAATGGGAATGATTAAATATTTGTGTCCTCATGTGGCGTGGGCTATGTGCTGGAGAAGAGAGCGAGAGAGTGTATGTACAGTATGTGTGTGTTTATTCTCATTCATATATTCATCGGCAGGCAGAAGTGCTGACGCAAGTGAGAGGGAGAGGAGGCAGAAAGTGTGAGATAAAGTGTGAGGAGAAAGAAATCCAGAAATGTATTCACCTATCTATCCTTACACCCAGAGTGCTAATGGAGATATTTGATGGAGACATTAAACATACAGCACACAGATGAATAGTGAATGGAGAGATCGGCAGAAAAGGGTGGCGTGTCCTGGAAAGACATTCTGAAAAGAGGGCAGGGAAAATCAATTTTCTTCCTTTCTTTTCATTTATTCTGAGTGAATTCAGTAAGATTTATTTAAAAGGGCAATTAAATCTGCAAATTAACATTAATACACCCTCTCACTGCCCACAAATGTATTTCAGCTTGCGAGCTTCCATCAGTGTACCCATCTCCCTGTTGTGTCTATCTCTGTTTACTTTTGTGCTGACAGCACAGAGAGAGAAATGAAAGAAAGGAGAGTGCACAAAAATCAGATGAGACAGAAATCTGGCAAATGGCGGAAAATGGAGAAATGATGAAAACCAGATGAGAAAAAGAGAAAGATACGAGATGGAAATACAAGAGGAAGGTCGGATGGAAGAAGCATGAGAGGACAAATTGCTGACCTTTGACCATGTCAGTCATTACCCATAATTCATCAGGAGCATGCCCATACTGTGGACAGCTGGCTGAATGTCTCAGCTAACACGGTGTGACATGCATCTGTTTTTACACCAGTAACAACATGATGATTACATGCTAGATAGTTTGTTAACATGACATGCAGATGCACACAGGGAAGTGTGTGTGTGTGTGTGTGTGTGTGTGTGTGTGTGTGTGTGGTAGCATATGGGTGTGTCTACATGTGGGTTTATGTGCACTGGAAAAACAATGTAAAAAGGAATTCCGCCAGTACCATTCAGTCTGTGTGCATTATATTTTGTCTTTATTTATTTTTTATTTCATAGGAACGTATTTTGTACTGTGAAGTCACAACTGAATTCAGACCTCATAAAAAGTAATTAAAAAAATGGTGTAATTCCGATTATGTGCTGTTTATGACAGTTACTGGACTAATTGTACAATATGAGTTGAATCAGTTTGATTCGTAGGTGCCAGACAGAGAACAAGGGCCACCCATCACCTCTTGGATTCCACCTAATGCTGCATAAAAACTGGTTCTTTGTGTGTTTTTCACTTGGGGGCAGCAGAAACACATCTTTTCTAAATATAGCTAAATGCTATGCTATGTTCACCAGCTAGTCGCTAACTGTATGTCTGCTGTTTGGTGCTGACCAAGTAGTGTACAGTGGGATTTTAGAGCTATTTCACTGAAAACGACACTATGAGAGCGGTGAGAGTGAACCAAAACAGTAATGTTTTCACACTGTCATTTACATTGTTATAGTAAAAATATTGATTATACCTGTTTTTTTAAAGAACACAACATTTTATATATTCTAGCTGTGTAGATAGTAGGTATGCTATTGCAGCTTAAACTGAAAGAGACCTTTCTGAACTGCAGCATTTCCTGGAATTGATCTTGGTTAAAAAACCTGGAATGAAAATCACAACCACCCATGAGAGGTACAGTGAAGAGGAGTTCAGATTTGGATCCGAGCTCCCACCTGCAGCTCAGTGTCGGAAAGACTAAAGCTGCCATCCTCTGTCACCATCCAGCATGAGGAGGTGGACGCTGCAGACTCACAACCTTCAGTGTGTGCAATCAGCAACCAAGGCTGCTCCTAGTTAAGAAACCTCAAGGGATTTCACGAAGCTGACCAATAATTTCACCTTTGCTTAGTAATGGTGTCGTCACACTTCAGCTGGAGAGTTTGTGAACACCTGAGGCTATTTTTAGAGAGTTTGGTACGTCTGGTGAAGTGAAACACTGCTGTCAAACTAGGGTGTCAAGTGTCTCATCCTCAAAATTTGTGGTCAGAGGTTAGTTTCCATTGAGGTCTGATGCTTTTCCTATGAGCCTGCACCAAAATTGAGAGTTATACATTGTAGGTTAAATAACACGGTTGGATTCATGGCCCTTAAACTCTTCACCACAACGAAAGACAGGCCTAACACAGAAAACATGTAAATCCCCAAAAACTATAAATCAGCGGCAACACTTTCCCAGCCAACCACTGCTCATTGGTCAAATGTTGCCATAAAGAGGAGGTTGAGATGGACATTGACATAACAGATTTTGAACAATTTGACAAGGCGCACCAGAATGCACCATTAGTTTTTGGCTCACTGGAGATTGCCCACTGCGTAAGAGTAAAGAGTGTAGGTTCAGCCTGGTCTTCAGATCCTCCTTTGAAGGATCCAGCCCCAGAGCTGGGGTGCAGCTCTATGCATGTACTTCCTAGCTAGTTCAGCAACTCCAGTGCTTAAAACTGTTGTCTTTAATCTTTAATCATACCTAAATACAAGAACAAAGTCGCTACGCTTTACTGCACTCCAGTTACCTAGCAACACCCATTCACAAAATGCCATACAAGACTAACTGCAGTATAGAGGCTGAATGTACTCTCAGGTTCAGAGAGAGAGGCAGAACGAGAAGGACATTAAAGAGACATGGCTTTTCAGAGAGTAAATAACAAAGCAGTGAATACCCTGCTATGTTCTGTTCTGTGTGGTGGAGGTAGTCTAGGAACCACCAGGGACTTCTGGTTGCCTAGCAGGTTGTAGTTTACTCTTCTGTTGACCACAGAATAGTCAACCTGCATCCTTAGAAAGATCCACAGTCAGTGATATTAAGTTAATGTAAGTCCTACATTCGTTGGAGCTGCGTTTGCATCCTACCTGGTTTACAGTGTCGTCCAAATACCAGCTCCTACCTGCCATGTAATCCCGTCTTTCCTCAGCTCAGCCTTTCCATTGTTAGTCAGTCGCTCAGCCAGCCGGTCGCTCAGCCAGCCATCCAACTAGCCAGCCAATTAGTCATCTCAGTGGGAGCAGACTAAAACTTGGTCTCTTCCCACACCTAATACCTAACAGATCTTAAGGCTTACAATACAGACGAGCAATGGGCACCAGGCAGCTTTTATAAAACTGCAGCTTTTGGCCCCCGGAAGAAGAAAATAAAACACAGTGATTCATGAAACTGTGTTTCCATAGCAACCGTGTGGTTATTTCATATTGGCAGGAAGAAGACTGTGGGACAAGGCTGCCTACTGTTCTGCTGTGCTCTTGTCTTCTCTCCTCTACTCTACTCAATTGTTGTATTCTTAGAGTGGATCATCGTGACCTCGGAGAATCACTGTCAGATTATACAGGCGCTGAAAAATAAGCTGATGACATTTATACGCAACCATTTTAAATTTGAATAGAAACTTAGCCTTACCTAGTTTTGGTAATTTTATTCCTCATTAGGCAACTTCTGACAAATAAAAAAAAATGTATTTGACCATGGGGAACAATGTTAATATGTCGGCTTCCAAAGCACTTTAGTTATTGATGCAGCTGATGCATTTACTGTTGCTGCCCGAGAGGCATAAGCAAATTAAACAGCCGTTGAGGGGCACTCAGCCTCTGCTGGCTCGCCAAACAACTCATTTACAAATGTGAAGTTGTAAATTCAAAAGTATTTTTGTCAGAATCTGACTTTGTATTTACACAATATTATATTTTTTGCACTGTGATTATTTTTGCCCTTTCCATAAAACTGAGGTTGTGTTAGTCCAGTGGTTCATTTATATAGGTTTGTTGTGGTACTGTAGTTCAAATGCACGGGTGTTATCTTACTGTATCATTTATGACTTACTCGCCCCTCTAGTCCGAGGAGGTTTAATACTGGTGTTGTCATGCGGCTCAGTGGAGATGAAGTGCAGCAGGAAAACGCGCTGGAGACAGAAGGAATTCAATTATCCAAATATAAGAGACAGACAGCATATCCGTTCTCCATCAGGTACCTCATGCAAGGAAAAGATACATTTCTCCTTTTTCATTCGGTGCTTGGGAAAATCACCCAGAGATTATCTGTGTGTGTGAGTGTGTGTGTGTGTGTGGGGGGGGGGCACTGGTGATAGGACTTGAGTTAGTGTCTCCATGAATCACTTTATGATCTCATATCACTTATGCATAGACCTATGAATTATAGAAACCTCAATGAATCGTTCATCTGTCTGCAACATCTTATGGTTCCTGTGTGGACTGTATGCAGTTTCAGTTTTATGAGTTTTCCTCTGCTCATATGAAATGATTGAAGCAGTTTACTGAACACTAGCTCTGCTCTCCTCTGGTGTACAGTACTGTGGGGTTTATTACGGCACAATATGGTTCTGCATTGAATGGATCCATCATATTAACTCTATTTCCACACAGTGACAAAAATAGTTTTGCTGTAATTTCTCCACTAGAAAAAAACTTTATATGATCCAGTTTGAATAACAGAGCTTGAAACGGCACATTTTCATTTTTTAATACATCCCCCTGCAAAATTGTATGGCCAAGTGATCTTGGCTAAAGCTCCTCTTACTGGCTAGAATTGTATTTGTTGCTTGGCAACATTAACTTAGTGAACATTTTAACAGGGAGCAACTATTGAGGCTTCAGTGGTTTAATGACACAAATCTTTCTGTTGGTTCTTTCAGTCTTTTCGCTGCATGACATCCTGCTACCTGCAGGGTAACATCTCGCACTCATGTCGTCTCTTTCAAGCAATTATGTGTGTGTGTGTGTGTGTGTGTGTGTGTTGAAGATACTACGTATCTCTGTGCTTTTCAGAACCATCATTGCCCCTAACCTTAACTATCCCAACTACCTAAACACAGACTCTTACCCTAACCTTAAATAAATCCAAGTCTAAACCCTCCAACAGCCCTTTTCAGTAGGAAGAACTGGCCAAAATGTACTCACTTTCCAAAAATGTCTTCACTCTCGATGTCTGGTCCTCACAAAGATAGAAGAGCACTCCTATAAATACGTGAGTACGTCATATTATGCAAGCATTTGGACAATTTGCAGTTTTAACTGACAGCTCTGTGGCCATTGCTGTTACTGTACAGTATCTGCAGAGCTGGGAATCCTGCCATTGTGACATTATGAGCGTCACTGTTGTATTTGCAGCTAACACTCAACAGAACAGGTATGAGGTGTTGAGAGGGAGCTGTAATTTGGTACCCAAAATAGGTGCGCTCTCTAAACACAGCAGTGCGACCTATGTTTTATGGCAGATCCATGCTTGGCTCTCCAAACCAGAAACACCCAAAATAGGACCTGTGGGCAAATTCAGCAGAATCCCAGCGGCCTGAAATAGGAGCTGTGGGCAAAATCTGGCTCTCATCAAATGAGTTTGGCCCACCAAAGTGTTACACAGAGTGTAAAACGTGCTGTTTCTCAGTTATTGTGTTTAAATTTGATAACTTCTCATCTGAGTTACAATATCATGCTGGTACTTTTATTACACAGTATTTGATTTTCCACAGCCTGAAGAAGGTGCATGTAGGTTTCCAAAGTCAGTAATGCTTGAATATTGGTCTTTTGCAAAGTTTTGACAGTGAAGACTGATCAATAAGTCAAAAATGCTGCAAAAGGATTGTATTCCCAAAGTAATCAATAAGAGAAATTCTTATTTTTGACTTAACATTTGGAATTGGACTATTGAACAAGCAGACACAACATGATCCCAGTAAAGCCCTCCTCATATTGATTTTAAATCGCTGTAAAGCCTGGCCTCTTGTGGCTCGCTGCTTTTATAAAACAGTGGTAATGTAATACATCACTGTAATCAAACAGAGGGCGAGAGAGTGCACAGCTGCATGTAGAAAAACCAACATTTAAAACAGAAAATGTTCAAGGATTCTTCAACATTGTACGTTGGACAGACAGTGTGGAGTGAAGAGGCAGACAGGATACTGGGGAGACAATTGTACTACAAGGCGTGGATTCCTCATCATTTTACACAATATAGCAACTCTTATTAGGCTAAACTAAAGAAAACAGATGAGTCACACATCTTCCTCGGATATACATGACTTTTTATTAAAACACTATATATCCATTTGCACTCAAGCCTTGAAAATATTCTACTTATCATCCTGTTAACAAATACTGTAATTCTTTAATACGTCATCCATTATCTAAAAGTTTATTGTATGAAATCGTGTTTTCAAAACTAAATTTCTTCTATTCACTTTAACTAAAAAGCTCCACTAAATTGTTGCCAGGCAACAAACACAGTCCCAGCTGTCAAGCAGGACTTTTGACTTGAACTTTTCTATTCAGAATTTCAGGCTAAGGAAGTTTCATCTCTGAAAGTGAAAACTTAAAGACATAATGTTGAAGTTGGAGTTTTATCAACTTGTATGGGTTTGGATGATCCTTAAGGTGACCCTGGACACGGAGAGAGAGAGAGATGAATTGTTGACTGAGAGAGAGACTGGCTGGCCAGCTTCCTGTTTTCTCACAGACTGTTGTTAAACTCAGTCAATCTTGGAGAGTCCCAGTGCTGCCGTCTGGGTTTAACTGGAGCTTCATCCTGGCACTGCCAACTGGCACATATGGTGTAAGGATACTGTCAATTGTTGGAGAAGTGAAGAGGGAAGTAGAGCTCAAAGTTATAGTTCGTTATCAAATGTCAGAGGTTCCTTTAAGCCAAGAAAGGAAACATATTTTATCCACATGTCCAGGCCCGCTCAAGGGGCGTCGTGTGTCATATATAATATATACTGCATATTTTGCATTTCACAAACCTACTTTTATCCATTGCCAATGTAATGGCTCCAGTTTTAATAGGAGGTGACAGAATACAGGCAACCAATTACACATCAGTACTGCACATTGATTAACAGGAAGTTTAGGTTATCATTCATTTCCAGCCTGCTCATATTTAGTTGCAGAGACTGAAGAGACAGTGGATGTGTTGCTTTACAAACTGATATTAAAGGAAAGACCTTGAATTTAATTGGCTTCATGCTGGCTGTGGACGAGCTGATTGGACTCAGGCAGCTGCAAAACAGCAGCCCACTCAGTAGGCCACCATGCTTTGAGATCTGAGCTCTGGGTAAGGATGTTCACTTATAATGTCCATCACAAAACCAACAGGGGTCCATCACATCAGTATGCAATGATAGCCTGTTAACGACTTGAATTCCTCAACAACTGTTTGTGTGAAACTCATTTTTAGCCTCTGGGCTACAATCATACAGTTAATATATATCATACAAAAAGCATCTCATTGTACAGCAGACGGGTGCAACCATTGTGTCTGTGGCGCTAATATAAGAGAGGACATGTAAATGTAGTTGTTCAGCGGTCAACAGTAGTCCTGTGAATCCAAACAATGAGCTATCTATAGAGCTAAAAGCTTCAATGGCACTTTGAACATCAGTTTTGATAGATGCCACCGTTACCGTTCTTATTCCGATTTACTTTTTCCGATTTAAGAAAAT
>JAVQJD010042423.1:0-15848 GCA_036023655.1 Nannoperca australis
TAATATGCACATACAGGATATAAAGTCCTTATAATACTCAGTAATATGCACATACAGGATATAAAGTCCTTATAATACTCAGTAAGTATGCAAATACAGGATATAAACTGATATATTTAGTATGTATTTTAAAGGAAAGAAAGAGAAAGCACTTAGCTGCTAACAAGTTATATATTTGGTGTCAGGAAATATTTACGGTATATTGGACATACGTTCATCAGGTGTTTCTTGTATGTGTTCTTTATTTATGTACCTATTGATGATTCGGTGGTTTGTACTTCTGTACTGTATTGTTAGGCCCATGTAGGTTCAGGGATTGCACATTAGCTCAGGCTATAAATGCTGTAGTGTGTTGCATTGGTTTATGCTACACACTTGTCCTAATACATGCCGGTTTAAAACATTTTTTTATTTGCAAAGTATAAATATAAATATAAAAAGAATTCTTTAAATGGTCTAACATTTCACTAAATGACCCATTGTATTTACTGTAATTGATGGGCTGCATCATGGTGCTTCAAAGTGTCAGAGCTAGGTATCAGTGCACAACTATAGTGTCCCACAATCTCCCCTTATGTTCTTTAAAGCCTGAAAAGACAGACTTTATGTGGGGAATAGATGTCATTTGACACAGCAATAATGTCCAATTGATATATACTCAGACTAATTAGGTTTTGTGTCTTCATTGTAATCTACTCCTCTCTCTTCTCTCCTTTCCATCTGATGCCAATTTCACATGATTGGAAACACACAATAACCCTGAAAGGGTTCTCATCTGCAATGATTTCTATTCACCATTAACTGCCCTCTATCCTCTTCATGCTACTACAAAATGTCCAGACATTTGCCTATTGTGTATTTCCTCATGCAATTATAAAAGCAATTGCAATGGAAAATAAATTCTATGAAGGGTTCCACCGGGCAGGATAATGTGTATTGATGATATAAATGTGTATGCACACAAATCAATGTTAAATGTGCTTTTGTCACAATGGTGACACACATGCTCACAGCAAACTCTCCAGTAAGAGAACAGCCTACAATTTGAATTATTGTTTTATTGGAAAATTGTTGTGTGTCTGTGTCTATCCAATACAGCCTCAGCTGGTAAGTTCCCAGTAATCTGGTCTAAAATTCAGAAACATGTTAAAGGCTGTGGTATCAGCAATTTTATGTGTTTTTGCATTTATTAGTTGGAGATCTATATCTATGTATCTGACATCTTTGCTTGATGATAGTAGTTCTCAAAACCATTGAAAACTGCTTAAGCTACAAAACATGTATTCACGTATGATACCATACATTGGGACCATACTGATTTGAATTAGAAATGGTTGCTTTTACGCTTGTACAGGAGTTGAAGAGTCAAAATGTCTGTTGTGAAAAAGATCTATAAGCTAGCTCCAAACAAGTGTGTATAAAGCCCGCCTGCCATTTAGATTTGACGGAGCGGCTTCGAAACATGACATTGACTGGAACCTCTGTGCTTGGTTGAGTTGTAGTTTTGGGAGAATTGTCCTTGCTGGGATATATACAGATTGTACTAAAGCATACTGGGTAACATACAATTGTGGACGACAGGAGCAAAAGGCTAAGCATTTTGCTTTTCCGTCCCTGCTGTTCATGAAGACTTCAGCGTAAAGGCCAATAAGGCCGTGTGTTCTTTTAGCTCATAAGAAATCTGCTTCAGGGTGTTTTTTCACTTTAAGGTTTCTGATGCTGAAATAAAAGAGCCTTATAGGAAGGTAAATTGTGGGCAGTCTAGGTGCTTGTTTTTCCAAATGCCACACTCTTTTGGTCATATTATTTCACATCCTTTCACTTTCTGTATGTGATGATATTACAATTCCAGCAGTGAAAACCGACACAAACACACTCATAACACCTCTTCTCACATTCTCTCACACAAACCTTGTTGGTATGTTGCCCTTTTTTCACCATAACAATATTGCTTATTACATCTGGAGCCCACTGGGGCAGAGGAAAGGTCGGATTAAAGATTTGATGAGATAGGTTGTGACATGCTAGCATTTAGCAGAGTACCACCAGTCCCTGCGTTAGCCCTGCCTGGCTCTGCCCAGCCATTGGGAAAGGTCAATGCTAATGCTGGCTTGTTAGCTCATATGCCTCACTTTATCTCTGATTCACTCTCTCTCCCTCTCCATTTGAAGTTACTAGTTGCTTGCTTCTAAAGTTACGTCTCATTTGCACTCAGGTGTGTGTCCGAAGAGATTTCCAACATGTTCCCTGCTTCCCACTATAAGGGAAAACCGAGGTCAGAATTGTCCCATTGGAGCATGTTTTGACTCAATATCTTGCTCAAGGACACTTCAGCAGAGCAGTTATGTGCTGACACAGAAGTTTGAACCCTACTCATCCATTTAAAGAGTCTCTCTACACCGCTGCAGCCCTGGTGTGATCAGGCAGATTCATTATTTTTGCAGATTCCCTGTTTTCCTCTCTCACTAAGGTTACTGCTGGTGATTAGGCGCTAGCACGGCATCGCTGACAACTCACTACAGCCCGGCCGCCTTGTTAGTGCATCCACAAAGGTCACAACTAATACACTGCTGTTAGCTCATACATTTCACGCTGTATGTGTGATACAGGATAGTGTTGCTTTTCAGATGCTTATTGAAAACTAACGTTTTTCCCACTCTTATTATATATATGATGATATCTCAGGGTCCAAGGATGTCATAAGACTGCAATGCTAGATCACTAGAATATTAATTTAAAATTGGGAGCAAATACCTTTGGGTCCTATTCAGAGTAAAAAACTGAACAAAAAGAAAATAATAATCATCATATTTACATCGTAGCAAGGATTGATATGGTAAAACAAGAGTATCTAAGTAAAAAAGAGGCATGATGAAACAACGTGGAGGTTAAAATACTGTACGATAAAGCAACGTTAAGATTTTGGAACCGTTTGATACTGTGGACCATGATCTCCTGACAGAACACAGGGCTGGCCTTGTGGCCATGGTAAACCACTGCTGAGATAAAATAGATGCAACCTGTGGTGTCCCTAAAGGATTTCCTTTTAGGCCCAATTTTCTTCCTCATGTAACGTGACACTGACTGACCCCATCAGTGATGTGGGCAAAGTGCCAAACTGCAGTGTTTCTTAACAGAATAGCAACAAGAATCACGTTGAGCGGCTCATTAATACGTCCGTTTATCCAATCACAGCAAGCATGATGCAGCCGGTGAGCCGTGACATATGAGAAACCTCCTTTGTGAAAGTGAATGTAAACAAGACAGCAGAGAAAAAGAAATGTGATAGCAAGCATTATGTGATCAATGGCCAAAACATTGTGTTAGTTATATCTCAGGACAGGTTAATGTGTAATGTCACAGTGACACAGATGGAAGCAACACAAAACACTCCGTCTTATCAAGCCAAAAACCAAATCTTAGAATCTTAAAGACTGAGTGTGGTTTGGGTTTTGGTCGTTACACTTAAACACCTCTAGTCCCCTTTAGTCGGCAGAATTGATTGAAAATGAGTCAAATATACTTTAAAAAAACTAAACTATTTAAAAACTTACTTTAAAATGTAACATGTTGTTTTAAGGCAAAGTCATTGTTTGTCGGATGACAGACGTCAGATGGTATAAAAGTATAAAAGTCTGACAAACCTCCATCTCCAAACAGAGAGTGAGGATGGATCTGAAGAAAGTGGTGTCCTTTTAAACTGATTGAGCTCCAGCAATCACTGGGAGACAGATGGGACTTGCACTTAAAGCAGCACCATCCAGATTGATACCAGTGCATGACTCACCAAATTATTCTGTGGGTGACTCAGATGTCATAAGAGTGAACCTCTTCAGGTCAGTGCAGCATCGCTTGTGACACATTTCCAGCTGGAGACGAGTACAGAAGAAATTCTGGTGGCAAGATTCTAAAATCACTTCCTTTTTAATGTTTTGTGTATTATTTCTGTATGTATTGTTATGATCTTGTAAAGTATTGATGTCAATACAATTTTTGGACATTTTGTAGTAGATGGAGGAGGTTGGTCGATTCTTTTAGCACTTTCTCTATCTTTTCTCTAATTCTGCTGCAAACAGATTCTTATCTATGCAAATAAAAAATCACTAGAATGGATTTGTGTTCATTTTGTCTGTCCTCTCTGTCTCAGGACTTCACCTGCAACATTTATGTCTCCGACCCATCTTCTCTCTCTCTTTTTGTGTCGCCTTCATTAGCTCTGTTAGCAGGTCAATGCAACCTGGAGCGTTTCTGGCCAATAAGCAAACAGCTGAAGGGGATTCCTAAAGAAGTCCCACAGATCCTGGACGTTATACTGATTTTCTTTTACTTTTGAAAGAAAGAGTTCAGTAATACTGTCAGGGTTTTCAGACTACAGCCTTGTGTAAAACTGTATGTCAAATCTCATTGAACTGTGTATAATGACAATAGGCTTTCTATTCTATGTATACTGTGACATAGACAGTGAAACCATTGCAGCTGCACTGGTCTGGCCATTGGCCTGAGAGGGCACAATTTCCAGTTGTGAAAAGCAGGTACTGCATCTCCTTCAGGACATGTTAAAAAGCTACACTCTCCAAGTAGCCATCTCATGCTTTTGTAAATGATCACAAATTACATTCTGCATTTGCCTTAAAGTCAGACCTTTATTATGATGCGGAGGCAGCTGTCTGAATTCCACACTACATAGTCATTTATTGCAGGTTTTGAGTATGTAGGAAAATGACACAATTAAGTATAAAATACATAAGAAAAAGTCAGCATGCAACTTAAAATTGTGCTGTTGATGCTGTGTTGTTTGCCTCACAATGCAATGCACAAAGGAGGAGGCTGCAAAAACATTCAAATCAATTGTGAAATAGGGTGTTCTACAGAAAGAATTGTATTATCAATATATTTTTATTAAGACACAAAAAAACGAGCTAAAAGAGCATGACTATTAGACTCACAATCATCAGTTGGCCAGAAACATGACCCCTGATGAATGCTAATGTTGCTCCCTTTGAACAATCATTATACAGTGTAGAACTGGGAGACAGCAGCTGTGTGTGCTACAAAACATTGTGGGAAAAGAGCAATTACAGCTAAAGTAAAGAGGCAGGTATAGGGTTCACATAAGTAAGACAAACCAGTTCTAGAAGTCGACAGCCCACCAGGAAAGCCTTTGATTTACTCTAACAAGTGAGAGAAATGTGCTGCATTTGAGAAGTTAACTATGGTGTTTGGTATTGTTCAGTTAAAGTAGTTTGAATGAGGTTAGCTTAGCTAAAAAACTGAATCTGAAAATTCACTGCAGAACAAATTGCCGTGGGAATTCTGACCATTTTCTGATGCAGTCGAGGGAAATAAACAAATGTCACGCAATCACAACAGCAGGGTGAACATTTTCATAACCAAGACTAATCAAAATCTAGTCATGCAGCAGCACGGCATAGAACACACTTTATGAACTGACCATTGCAGCTATTAAGAGGAACAGAGCCTGGGATGTAGATATAATGGACACTGTTGAGTATTCCCAGTGCCAAGCTCAGTTTCATGTTGTTGGATGTTGAGTGGGTTCTTGTTCCAAAGAGATATGCGGTTTTTGATTGGTCACTGTAGGCAGCAGCATTATTATAAAAGCCAGTTCACAGCAAAAGATGTACAATGAGAAGAAACTGCTTTACAACGTCACAGGGAACAGTTGCAGGTGTGTGAACTGTCCCGTCTCAGCTCGACTCCAGCCGCCTGATGCAGCCTGCAACTCAGCTTCTTCAATCCCCAGCGGATGGTTTTAGAATGTATGCCACGCCACCTGTTTCAACAGCCAATCAGCTCGTAGCAAAGTCAGCTGGTCAACTCGACCCTCTCGTCTGAAAAGCCATCAGTGAGAATGAAAGTACAGAGTTGTTGCTATGGAAACGTTACACCAGACCATCGCTTTGCAAGTAGCTACAAGTTCCAACTCACTCAAATCTTTGGTCTGAACTGGCTGCAAACATACAAACTCCTGCACTTAGATTGATTTGACTATTGTTAGTTTGTGTTTTATGTAATGTCCCACTAAAACACAGTATAAACTGAAACGAAAAGCCCCTTAAAGCAGCAATGATTCATTTTGTTATAATAAAAATGTATCAAATGACAAAAGAAAAATGTGGTTTTACAAAGGGTTGTGTGCCGCAGTATGTCTCGGTGGGGTCCAGTGACCTCCTGGAGCCTCGTCCTCATCATTGGCAGGCACCCAGTAGAGACTCCTGTAGCTTCACATAAAGCATACGGACAGAAGAGTGGTAGAGATCGTTTTATCTATCCCCACAAAGATGCTTACTTCCCAAATGTCTAACTATTCCTTTAAGGTGACACCTGCATTACTATTGTCACAACCTGACTCAAGAGTGTGTGACAAAAGGAAAGTGTCTGTGTGCAGGTTGAAGGACAAATGTCAGCCAGCCAGGGACAAGAGAGCGAGGTGATCTTGCAGGACTGATTTATAGCCTCTTGAGTCCAGCCTGCTCAGGTGTGGTGCATCACTAACAGGGTCTCAGCTCCACCCGTAACCTGCCGGGAGAGAAAAAGGAAAAACGGCCCATCTGGGGACGGGCATTTAAAATTAGTTAGTTAGTTTCTGCTACATATACATTCCTATACAAATAAACATGGGGTAAATACATATAATATGATTCTTCCAATGGAACGTTTCACTGCTACTTTAAAGGGGGAAAGACTCTGGATTAACTACCAAGGGGTAACCCATTTATCCAGTGGGATCCCACAACACAAACCTACCTCAAAGCTGCAGCTAAAGATCTGTCTAGCTGCAGATTGGTCCTCTGTCAGCCTTCTCAGCTGTAATTTTATATATATTGTAACCGATAAATGCCGAACCACTGAGCCACCATTACTTTAGTTTTTACTTTGTAAGTTCGTCTTGCTGTTAGCACTTTGTGCACTGCGGTTTTGAAATTAATGCCGGAATGCTTTGCATTTATGTTTGGTAAAAGACAAATATATTATAAAATAAATCAAAAGGGGATGAAGAAAATAGTCCCAATCTGTGTGATGAGGTTGCACTCAGCCTTAGTATGGGTGTGAACATCCTGGCACGTTTGGCCCACAAAGCTTTAGATGGTGAAGTTAAATAACTTATACATAAAGACAATAATATACATTTTTTAAAACAGGAATGTTGGAGTCTGTGGAGTCCTGGAAAATAGGCATTTTTTCGCATAATCATTGTAGAGGGAGACATGCACTTAGAGTGGTGACAGAGGTTTAACATGAAAAACATTGAAATATTCAGACATAAAAAATACATGTTTTTTAGAGAAAGTACAAGCGTAGTGCACCGTGGCTCTTGACTCTGGAAACACACAACTGATGCGCAAAAAAACACAAACAAAAGCTTGAAGTTCCAACCTAGCTGGTAGTGCACCAGACAAGTGAGCTTCGGAGAGACACAGGGGACACATGTGGAAGACAGGGAGATCCTAGGGCAGTTCTCCATCTGCTCCTGGTCATCCAGTTAATTAGCAAGCCACGAAATGAAGCACAGATCAAAGCACAGTGACACGGCCAACAGAACCATCAAATTAGCTGGCAAATGCTCCAAGAAACAATCTCCAAATCAAGCCTCGGTCAGCGTTCCCTTTACCGTACATCTCCTGGAGCCAAAGCCTGCCAAACATCTTTGCAACCAGCGTTCTTTCCAAAGACAGACGGATCTGGCTGCAGTTAAACTGCTTCAACCTGACCTGCTGATGATCTGCAGCTGTTACCTGCACACCTGCCAGCTCAGGGAGCTCACCCAACTGTGCCTCATACTCAACATCCATGCCATAGATCAGAGCCACTGAGGTTTAGTATGACAGTTCTGTGTTTCACCAGGGGAAACCAGACACTAGGTTTAGGGGCTGTTTTCCACCCATGTATGGTTTTACTCGTAGCTTTGTAGATCTAGTTAGGTAGCCATTTTTGTTGTTCTTTTCAGTATTTAAATTTAGATCAGACAGTGGGATTTTGTTTTGCTTAGTACTTTTATTTGAATGCAGCCCACTCTCCTGGTCTTCCCAACCACCATCCTTGGTGCGCTTTATGTTTTCTGATCGTTTATTAAACTTGTTACTTACTTGTTTAACCATTGTTAACCGTTCCTTCAATACACCGTTGTCTTTTTTTATGTTCAATCCCCGATCCCTGATAGGGGGACGTAACAATTTGAAACAGCAGCAGTAGGATTGTAATACATCTCAGATACGATGTATAAAGAGTGAACAGTAGCCATGTGTCCATTCGAATATCAAGAAAGTTTGCAAATATAAAAAACCACCAACTGGTTTGGAGTGAATAAACTCAGCACGTTGCCAAGTGTAGTTTGGTCAGAAGTTGGAGGTAAAAGCTACACTTTACACATGGCTGTCATCCTCCAGTAAACAGAGAAGAAGAGGTCGAGGTTGCGAACCGGAAACCTTGGTCATTGAGCTGCAAGAACCAAATGCAAACAGTAACTATGTATTATATGCTGCATCGTGTGAATGCCTGTGCATGTAAAGGCACTTTACATCCTACTGGCTACCTACATGGCTACTGCAGAAACGAAATGCAGAGCATAACAAATATCAGCAACAGGGTTTTGTTTCATGAGAATCTTGAGTATTTCTGGAGTCATACTGGACGTCACAGAATTCTTCCTTCACAAAATGCTTATGATAACGTAACATTTCCAAAATAATTTAATAACCATGATTAATGCATGAGATGTGTGATACATCTGACAGACTAGTATATATTAGCTGCTTGTTTTCAGTACAGGGCTGCGTGACGTGCACTCTTTGTGAACGTTGGGACACATTTTGAAGCCAAACCATTTTTCTTTCAAAGAGCAGGTTTGAGATCCCAACACTTGTCATTTTACTTACTGATGCACCATCATGCTACCCAGGTTACAAGACAGAACATTTTCCAGCCACTAGGTTTCTCATTTTCTACTGTTTGCTCCTGAGCGTAAGGTCAGCGTGCATCATGCAGTGAACCTTTGGAACAGAGGAGATGATTTGCTGTCGACATTCTGGGTTATTACCACCAGGCCAAGTTGTGTGATGAAGGGGGGGAGGGTGCGTCGGGAGACAGAGTAGGAGGGACAGTGTGAGAGGGAGAGCAAGTGTAATAAAATAGAGGAAACAGAGTGTATGAAATTGGACTCAAAGCTTTACAACCCCCCTGAGAGAGAAAAGGGAAGAGACAGAAAGATAAAGAGAAAAGGAGGTCTTATGGAGTCAGATTAGGTATATTGAAAGGAACCCTTGTTAAAGAAGAATAAATTGCCTTAGCGGGTTGCACATCTTTCCAACTTATGTAACAAGTGAAGAAAAAGGGTTTGTGCACCACGTGGTCCTCATAGGATGAAATATTCACGGCACATTTCAACAGGCAGAAGTTGTTTTGGCCTTGTGTAGTCTTTCTACTGCTTCACGAGAAGAATGTGAACTTAAAGTGAACTTCGTGAAAGCCTCTGTGTCACACTTCACTGTGTTGTGACTGGCTGGATTTTTGTTAGGATTTTAGGACCATGGAGCCAACAGGAACCACACTGCTACTGGTAATTAACCATATGGTAGAGCACATAATGAGAGTCAATAAGCCCAAAATGATATGTTTACGCTCAACTGACACAGCTTAAAGAATTTTAAACACTTATTTATGTTTTGTAACCATGACAACGGAAGCCAATTTTAACCCAACCCTTAACCAAGTAAATAAATCTGTGGTGATACTGATACTTTAAATAATAACAATATTTCTACAAAGCCATATTAAAGCAGGTTAAAGTCTGTGGACTTTGGCCTCCTCAGTCTGGTCACTGGGGGTGGTGCAGCCTCCACCCAAAGGGTGTATACACATTGAAATGTATAGAAAATTCTCTTTTTGTGTGTGTGTTTAAATAGAAGTCACCAATGATTTGTGGAATACCATAACATCCATTGGCCAAATGGACCACCACAGGGCGAGCAAGTGTAATCTACAGACATTTTGTTCAGTTTGGACTATATTTGATGTATAAATCTTGAAAAAAAAATCAAGTTTATAAGTAAAAGTTTTAAAGATTGCCCGTCCATAAAATGATGTGTTATGAAGAGATTTTTTTTTTTTTTGACTTTAATAGAGATAACTGAATGAATTGTCTAGTACTGTATAGTACTTCAATACTGTATAGCCAAATAGAAAATAATAGATTTTGCTGTAACGCTCACACATTTGGTAAAGGCAAGTCATTTAAAAAGGCTATAAAAAAAAGGAACATTTCTACTAGATATAGTCCTTTATGTTTATGTCATTACTCCTCATCAGCCCATGTATTTGGACTGCAAAATTAAAGTTTATATTGAATAAAAACACACCATGCAATAAGATTTTACCAGGTTGAAAGAGCATAATAACGACTAATCTGGCAAGCAGAGACTCCAGTTCACGTAGGCGTACTCATTGAACGTTTTGCATAAACAAGTTTACATTTTTCTCTAACAATATGTAGAAGAGTTCAAACAGTAAAAATGTAAAGTAATATAAAAGCTGCGAAAGTGAGTCAGATCTTCCTGTGAGTCATCAGTCGCAAATAAAGCAAGATGTCATGACATTAATGTAACCGAGGCCCAGTTTAGACATTAACACTTTGTGGGTGATCCGAGAACCAAGTACGTCAGTTCACCTCTAGCATTAGCACCTCGAGTGATCTCCGTCTGCAAGTAAACACGTATCTGTGCAGCTAGCAGTCATATTAGCTTTAAACCTTAAATAATGCTTTAGTAGCTTTATTAAACCGCCGCCGCTCAGCAGTCCAAAGCTCCTGCACTAGCCATGTAAATTCAGCTAACTGCATTATACCGTGCCCACACAGCTTCACACTGACTACATTACATGCACAGCTATAATCTGGTGAACAATGAAACACGTAAATAATAACTGAGCCAGCCTACAGGTCTTTTATACTTCACATCCTATTTTCAAATCTGTCGTGTGTACATCATAAAGCAATACCAAAAGCAATGCAACGAGCACTGAGCGACATCAAACTGACCAAACTGACAAGCAAATCCCACAAGACCAATGTTAATGACAGGTTACAGAGCTGTGTGTCCAAAAGCCAAACAAACGGCTGGTTACCTGGATTCCCCAGCGAGGCTGGATGCAATGACATCGGCTCAACTACATTTCAAACATTCATTATATTAGCAACCTACATAAAACAACAGGATCCTGCCTGCAAAGCGTCCCCATCAAATATGCATGGCCCCTTGAGGAAAAAAGATTTAAACATTGAACAACAGATAAGGGACAATCCACTTAAAAGAGGAGAAACAGGCCTGCAGTTTCCAACTTTATTTTAGACACATAGATCCATATCAGTATTGTATTGTCTTCTCAATGCATTATTTAAATATAACTTATAGAAGTGTAATTCTGCACTCTTGTCACCTCCAGTAAAAGACATTAGGAGGGAGCTCACTGATTTCTCATGCAACTAAAAACAGAGGGATGACAAACATTAAACTTTATTTATATAGCACCTTTTATACAGGGGGTGTAGCTCAAAGTGCTTTTACATATGATTGAAGTCTGCCTCAGTTGCTGTAAGGACAAAATGATATTGAATTATGTCAGGTAGTTCTCTCTCTAGAGAATAAAACTCACTGAAGCATGAGAAGAAATGTCATCGCAAAAGTAAAACTCAGAACTTGCAAACAAATTATTTGTGTAATCGCATGGACTTTGATGTTTAACTTGTTTGAGAATATATCCTTATGTTTATGTATTTAACACATTCTGAGCAGGAGACCGACCAGGATCCGCTAAAGACAGACTGATCTGGTTGCACTGGACCAATGGTGATGGTGACAGTGAGCTCCAGCTAGCTTGGTACTTCATGTCCTGGCTGTAAACGTTTTTTTATGAAATCATTTTGATGTTTGATGATTTAAATAATAGCTAGTCAGTAAATCCTGCTGGGTTTAATTAGAAACATGTGCTAAGTCATAAACAATTTCAAACTAGTTTCTCAAAACTGAGTAGATTCTACATTTCCACATTCTACCTTCATCACTGCCGACAGCGAACAACTGAAACATCTTTGCTTTTACTGTCCATCCATTCATTATCTGGGGCCAGGTCGAGGTGGCAGCAGGTAGTCCAGACGCTGGAGCAAACCCTGTAGTGCAAATGTGTTCAGTTCCACTCTGAGAGCTAAACATGTAAATCAGCTGCAAGATTCATCTGTAGTCCTAAAACTGCCCCCTAGCTAAACATTTCCCAGAGAAACAGCCCAGCCTTCAGCTGATGAGTATCATGATCTTTACATGATGCTTGTTTCTTACCAGAGATCATAAGTTTCATGATATTTAGCTTTGGGAGGAATCATATTCAAATGGATCAGTACCGTAATAAAAAGGTGTAATATGGAATTTAGAGGAAACATTGATAGTATGGCAGTATAGGCACCAAAATGCATTTGTGCTTTTTAAAGGATGAGTACCCTTTAACCCTTCATCTCACCTGCATATGCATACATCTCCAGAATGAACCTTTTCTTACTGTATGTAAGAGAAAACAATTGAGTGTTTGGTGGAAAATGATCGACCTGAGGTCACAGTCATCAGTATGAACCATCTGCCACATAAACCTTACTGTAGCTGAAATGCATGGGAGCTTTATTAGCATTAGTGATGTATCAAATGACCTTTTAAGTTAATTGAACACTAACACTTTATTATTGCTACTAAATTAGAGGCAATTAAAAGGCCAGGGTCAATTATCCTCCCAAGGATTTATATGTTTTAAAGCTTGTTACAGTGATGCATGTACCCATATCAACATGAAGGCATGCAGAAAGGTTAATGAACATCCATTCTTTTTATTAATAATTCATCTTTGAAACGCAGCCCAAAAGGAGGAGTAATTGTCATTCCAGTTTGAGTGAATAAGCTGATTTGCGAGGCGTGCTACTGGGGCACAGCATGACACAGGTTGCTCGTACCCACTCGTGCTGGTATGAGGGACACGCGCCAAGAAGGGTAATGAAGACACGGTGCCATCTGTCCTATATGTTGCTGGCCTGGAGCTTTACAGTACAGGAGCTGGCTCCAGGCCCAGCGTAGGAGAGCACTGTAATATTCCAGAGAGAGAGATTCACAATACGAAACGTGCAAAGTCAACCACGGTAATCACATTAGCTGTGCTTTTGAAAATTAGGAGGATACTTGTTACTCATTGGATTATACATGAACATGTGCATTTGCAGTGCACACCATTATAGACACAAACTGTATCTTTCCACAACTTGAAATTATTTATTTCAGGCCAAAAGGTAAAAACCAGGAGTGACTTTGTTGCACACTCTAATACTTGGCATGGGGCCCTTGTGTTGGAGATGGGCCTGCGTTGTAGAACATAGGGAGATTAATCCAATAATGGGAAATATGAGAATTAATCAAGGCACTGTAACCTAGTTTCTCCATAGGGCCTAATTACAGAAAGCTAGTCTGCCACTTGGCATCAGTCCAGATGAGTATTTCCATAGGACTTGTCTCTCAGTTGATTTGACTCCTTAATCTAAAGGGCCCATGCAAGTATGAAGGCGTGCACAGAGTTCAGAGTCCAAAATGCTAAATAGCATCCATGTGATATGTCCCTGGATTAGAGCAGTGTGCATGGACCCAGCTGGCTTATGAGACACTGGGCAGGAGGTTCTGTATGCAGAGAACATTAGACAGCTTTATTAATGTATGTGATGGGTTGAACTGGCAGGGTGGATGGATGAATGAAGGCACTGATGTCTGTGATTCATAGAGATGAGGTACAAAGATCAGAAGCTACATCATTTCTTGTTTTATGATCGACTACTGTCACGTTTGTCTTTGCAATTAAAAATATACGGAGATGATAGAATATTTAATAAAATATTGTAATGACAGAAACCTTTTCTAATTTGTTTCTTACCATTTTTCCATTTAGAAATAAGGGTAAAACTTAAGCTTTTATCTTGTGCTATATTGCACCATTTACTGTATGTAGCAAGTACACAAAACAACCCTGTGCTCTTAAAGCAACAGTTCAACATTTTGGGAATTATAGGCTTTGTTATCTTAACAGCAAGAAAGAACAAGTGTACAACAAATAGACCCCTTCCCACTCAAAGACTAACACAAAAGACAGATAACATGTTAATCGTTGAGCTGTAATAGTGTTGTTTTGCAGATTTTCTTATCTTCAGACGAACCAGGCTACAGACTTTCCAGTGCCTCTTCCAAAGCGCTGAGTTGTTCCTTTAACTTCAACACTTCCTTTAACTTTTTTTTGTGAGAAAAGCTCCTCCAAAGCAGATGCAGAATGAGGGATTTCTCTTTGTGCTTCTTTCCCTTCACAGACTCTAACCAGAGGCCTCTCCCATAGAGTTCAGAGAGCTATTTTGATGAAGTCCGTAATGAGGGCTTTGCACTCACACTTTGTGAAATGTAGTCTTACAGAAGCCAATCGTAGGATCTGCATCTTTTACAGGAAGCGAGGGTGTTGTAGAGAAAATATGTCTCTATAAACACGTCGCCATGTACCCACAAGAATAAATACATATATTTTCCTTTGCATTCATCCCTCCATCTGTCTGACTGTTGCAGACTTTAATCTTGTATCTTAAACTAATGGAACTCCGTATACAACATATATGTTTGTAGCCCTATACTGTGAATCAGTATAAAAGGGTGATCTGTGTTCATATACTGCACATTCCTGAAGAACAGGGGGTGCAAATGCATCAAAAATACAAAGCATGACTCTTAAAAAAAAAAAGGGAAAAAAGATCAAACAATTGAAAGGGAAAATGAGAAGTCGAGGGGAGGTAAATGTCAAACAAGGAGCTGCTTAGTGCGAGCTTGCCTGGATATGATGGATGGACTGCGGTGGGAGGGCAACACTTCTTTTCAGCTGGCAATATCTACCATCTACAGAGAAGACAAAGAGAAAGAGGGAGTGAGGACAGCTGCATCCCCACAGTGACTGGAGATAGACACAGTCAATTTATCTGAGCTTTCACACAGTAAAGTCAAATAAATAATAATAGAACATATCCTTGACGCGTGGTTTATATTCAGTCGTGATGCCCTCAACTGTTTTAAATGTCTTTAGGTCAATTTACTAAGTTCCACATAGACATGTAAAGTGACAGTGACGGTAAATGCCAGTGGAATATGATCAGTCTCAAAACTGCGTGGACTTAAATTGTAACTTCACAGAAAACCTACTTCTTTATAAAAAAATGATATTACATGTGAAGCCATTTAATTACTGTAGTGTTCATTACAAATGTTCAGGGGGAATCCAGTGATGTTCATTACAAAGAAAACCTTGAAGTGGTCTTGACTCTAGCTCTGGTTAACTGATTAATTAACAATCATTGACAAAACTAACACATATCAGTGATTAATTTAATCTTCCCACTGCATGTCACAACACCAGACAAACTCCTTAACGATATTCTGTTCAAGGTGGTCACAGGAGTTTCACACTACAGACACAGGAGGACTGTTGGGACTGCAGGTAGTCACAGTTAAGGGTTTCAACACCTGGTTAAGATGGATTCAAATGATCCTGTTCAGAGACAGAAGAGTTGTCCTCTCTCTCTTTTTCTTTTTCTCTGAAATGGCTCTTTTATTCTACGCGTCAGGCTCTAACAGACTGCTGCATCTGTTGTTGGCAGTATGTCACACCAATTAGGACACTAGTATGCCGACCACAGCACCTGCCAGATACCTTTCTACCTTACTCAAGGTAAGGTACTCCCCCCCCCCCCCCCCCTCCTCTCAGCTCTTCATCACTGAAACACA
>JAVQJD010042427.1:0-13245 GCA_036023655.1 Nannoperca australis
ACACACACACACACACACACACACACACACACACACACACACACACACACACACACACACACACACACAGTAAACATAATTTCTCATAACAGTCTAATATGGTTCATTTTCAGCTATCAAAACACACATGAAAAGAGTGTTAACGCTGTCAACAAGCGAGCATGGGATGTGGAACCGTCGTTTTCATTCTCAATATGTCAAGGTTAGGGTGTATTCCAGAAGAGAGCGAGGGAGAGAGGGGGGAGAGAGGGAGGGAGGGAGAGGGAGAGAGAGAGAGAGAGGGTTAGAGGGGGAAGGAGTGTCGTTCTCCATCCTCTGCTCTCCAGAGAATCCCATCATGAAACGCCAAAGCACAAAGAGCTCAGAGCCTTCGACTGAAACCGAGGGACCTTTCATCCAAAAGGCGTTAGCATCGCTGGTGCAATAGCGCCACCCAGCACGCCCCTAAGGGTACTACACCTCCTCTTCCTCTACACCCTGGCCTGCCTGTCTTCTCCTCCATTTATATATATTAAAAAAGAAACAAAGAGACATTTTGCCATTCCACATTAATTCAATGATCAAAATGAGCGACGTTGAAACAATTCAAGTCAAATCCGCGCCCGGTTTTTGAGGAAACCAGCACATGAGAGGTAAATCAAAGCCGCAGTCTTCTTTCTGTGTGGGAATCTAACCCTTAATGGGCTACAGCAACCTCACAGCCAAGCACACACACACACACACACACACACACACACTCACAAAATCAAACTAATTACAATTTGTCCTTTTTCTTTTGTCCTTTTCACACTGCTCTCTTTTAATTCCCACCAAGAACACACAAAAAAAAGGGGGGGGGGGGGGGTGTATGTGAGGAGTATAGTGTGGGGGGGTGTACTGAGGGATTTTCCAAAGTGGCACAGTAAAATAACACACAAATGGAGTGTATATCGGCTTCCACTCTCCCTCATTTAAATAAGCGCCAACACTGATTTTCTAACAAAAATATAGTACTAGTATAATAACAATGAAATAAGACCCTGTGAAAACTCGCAGCCTGCAGCAAGTATTTAAAATATCATTTAAAAAGGGCTGATCTGTAATTCAGAGCGGATATGGTATCAGACGGCGTGCTTGTCATTCCCGGCTATAATCTCCACTACGCTGAGAAACACACTGTCTGCTGGCAGCGCCGGGGAGAGGGAGAGAAGGGGGGGGGGGGGTCTGACTACTTAGTTTTCCTTCTCCTCTAGGTGTCGTTTGTTCGGCTGCTATCGGCGGCCAAATCTCGGAAAGATCGAAGCGGCAAAACGTGAGGCCGAAGGACCGGGAAAAGTTTCACACGAAATGATTCCATGGAAACGGATGATGGAGAGATGGAGGAGGTCAAAGAAGACAAACGTTAAAGACAGAAACACACGCTTTACGGATTAATCAATTAATTCTCTTCCATTCTGATCATCGATTATTCGTTTAAGATGTTTATCCAATAAAACAGCTCCAGAAAACAGAAGAAAACTCTTTGTAAAAACCTTAAATGATTAATTGCTGTTTCACTTTAGAAACAGTACAACAGGTCCCTTTAGTAGCTGTTCTGGAGCTGTTGATCATGTCACATGATCTTCTTCGTGGACTTTTCTTCCATGTTGGTTTGAGACTTTACAGGATTCAAAGTTTATTTCTCAACTTTGATAGAAAATCATTTTTAAACATCAGGTCCATTTAGTAGCGATTCTGGAGCTTTCGAGTGTATCACACAAGGTAATTATTGAATAATTAAAACAAATCAATAATCAATCACTTGTTCTATGTCCACTATGAGAAGGCTGATGGACAGATGAGCTGAAGGATGATAAATAAATAGTTGATTAATCCATGAACAAAATCTATCGACAGTTCTGATGACTGATCATGATGATTAATCATGTAAGAAATGTATTCAGCAAAAAACACTTTTCTTCCTTCATTCCTCAGAAACAGCAGCTGACAGGAACATAAGGATCTCACTACAGGACCATTTAGTAGCAGTTGTTGAGCTATTGGTCGTATCACATGATCTTCCTCCGCAGACGGAGTTTGAGTCGTCAAGAAAATATCGATGCTCAAACTTCCATTTTTTGCTTTTTGGCACTTTTAAGGGCTGAAACCTTCAGATAGAAACGTCAATTTTAGACTTTTGGAAGCAAAAGTTGACAGAAAAACCTCAAGGCCAACGTTTTGAAATGTTTTTATAAAAAAGGTAATTAATCTACCTTTATATAAGGATTGACAGATTTTTCTATTGATGTTTTTTAGGACTGTATATTGGCCAAACAATATAAACAAGTGGCTTATTTTTCATTTTTCACATTTTACAGACTGAATTATTTATTAAATAATCAGAATAAAATCATCGATCGATCAAATGGTGATGAAAACAACTGTTAGCTGCAGACTTAAATGGAATAAGGAATGACTAAAGACTGCCCTGGACACACACACACACACACACACACACACATTGGGTTTTGGTTAGACGTGTGGTCTGGACAGGAAAGGGCTGGGGCCGCCACACTCAGCAGGACATGGACCTCGGGCAGTTCACACAAACACACACACACAAGCCAGGCCATCTTTACCCACCTATCCTGTTGCAGTGGGGGGTCGGAACCAGCCAGGCACACACACACACACACACAATCATAGACATTCTCATATTCAAACACACACACACTCAGTTGGCGGAAACTGGCAGTGACATGCTGTCCAGTGGCTCCGGCTCGGGGCTCTGAGTTTGGGCTGAGCCATCTATCATGCAGCCAGAAACACAGTAACCCAAGACATGAGTGGCAGGGGATCACACACACACACACACACACACACACACACACACACACACACACACACACACACACTGAAGAAGACATATGTAGGTATTCTCACAAACAAAACACTCGAGCAGACAAATCCGACGTGGCGCTTCACTGGACGTCTCTTAGAAAACGCTCAATAAACTGAATCTGATGAGCCGCTGTGATCAGATTCTGCACGTGTGCGTGAATAGCTTTCACTATTAGCGTGAGAGGTAACCTGGCAATGATTAGGACCATTTCTGCTCTGATAAGATAGAAAATGAAAGTATATTTACACGAGATACTCTGCAACATGTTCCAGTAAAGGGGAGCTGAAATCATTAGTCGATTATTCGATGAGACAAAAATAATCTGCACCTGTTTTAATAATCGTCTTCTGCAAGCCAAGAAATGATTTTATATCATTATTATATTATTCCTTAATGTTTCCTGGTTTGGGGTTGGTTAGCATTAGCATTGATAGCCAGGTAGCCTATACATACATCTATATAAATGTAATAAACTGAAAGCAAAGAGACGTTGAGAAGCACCATGTTACAGACACCGCAGAGTGGCAGCTACCAGCTGTGGCTCCTAAATATCGGTGTCTTGGTGTCCCACTTCCCAGGCAGCCCGCTTCACAATCAAGCCTTCAGCCTGAGTAAGTGCCCCACTTCATTTGTAAAACACCCCTGTGAATGACACAAACCGCCTCTTCCCCCGTCTAAATCCCTCCCTCTGCCTCAACAGGCCTCACCACGAAACCCGAGCCGGGCAGATTGATGGGCGCATGCCTCTCATTTGGACCGGGAGAAAGAGTGGCCAGTTTAAGGGCTGCTACTGTATTTTAAAAACGCCACGGGTGTTTAAGAGACTGATGAGACTGGTGGCGGCGGCAGCAAAGGCGACCCCTCCCCTCCTGGCCCTGCACCCCCTCTTGGAGGAGGGGGTGGATGAAGGAGGGAGGAGGGGAATAAATCTGCGTGGCGGCGGCGGGAATCGATCGTTTCTCCCTCTTTCCCGCGCTATCTCATCTGCAGGGGCTGAGAGAGGCAGAGCGGTTTAAACGATCCTGACCTTGTCCGACATAAATAGTCAGAAAAGTCCACAGAGCAGATAGCTTTGTGTAAGGCTGGGGGGGGGGGGGCAAGGAGATAAGAAGGGGGGGTGAATGAGATAATGCCCTGGCGTCACACGCACACACGTCGCCGTGGGAAACAGCCTCGGCCTCGCTTCCTGTCTTCCCCCCTTCACCGCTATCTCACTCCTCTTCTTCCCCTCCGATCATAAAAAGAAGGGAGCTGAGAGTGAAGAAGAAGAAGAAGAAGAGGAAGAATGGAGGAGAAGAAAGCCTTTCCCTTTTAAAAGCTCATCTTTCTTCTCTGTGATTACCTGAGAGACAGATGGAGGGATGGAGGGATGGAGGAAGCCCATTGGCTCCCACCAACACTCATTCTGCCCTCCTGAAGAAGACGTGAGTGTTTTAAAGTGAGAAAGGAGCTCTTTTGTGCGGCGCCCTCTTCTTTTCTTCTGAGTGTAATGCTGCTGTACCTGACAGAGGCGCTGCCCCGGGTAAAGGCACAAATCTCTGCCTCCATTGTCACCTGTTCCTCTAATCATTTTCCGCCCTTCATGCCACAATGGAGGAGGGCGATAACGATAACGAGGTGAAGCTAATACAGAGCGGCGGCGGGGCCCCCGAACACAATGTTCAGATGTCTTCACTCGTTCACACACACACACACACACACACACACACACTTTTATGCAGAAACGCGGGCGCACACACACACACACACACACGTATACACTTAATATAGAAACACACATGCAGAAACACACACACACACACACACACACACACACACTTTTCTACACTCCTTAATGCAGAAACGACGACGTACTCACAAAGTTGACTGCAGAGATCTGGAAACACAACAAACACAAACAGGGAGACAATCACACTTATTAGGAAGAGAAAATAAAGGCAAACCCACTGTTGACCCACTTGACTTGCCGTAGTTGTGTGCACATAGCTTCCTGTGCAATGAGGGATTTATTGATTGTCTCATTAATTGTGTTTGTTGCCCTGTTGGTTCATTGTGTTTCTCAGATCTCAGCAGCTACTTCAGGGCAGAGCCTCCTTCTCATACTGACAGGGAGGGGTCACAACTGAAGCAATACAAGTCTAAATGTTTGTATATTGTAACACACACACACATCAGGCCTTTCACCCTCAAACTCTAACATTTGACTTTCTACTCATGTCCAGTTTTGATTTGACCTTTTATATTAATGACCAAAATCAGTGTCTTGTTGTTGTGAAAGAAGCAGCACCTCGACAACTTCATGGTAATTACTGCACTAATTGTGTTAAACCATTAAATTGCTTTTTTCCCCGCCAAACTCGTATTACATCCCCCGTGGCCCCGTGGAAAATGTTCAGAGGCCTGGTACCAGTCCACAGCCCGGGGGTTGGGAACCACTTCTTTAGAGAGCACAGCTATTGGAGGGTCTGTGTGCCAATAAAACACATGCGAGTTAACTGTACTGTGAGATTTGACCGAATATTAAAGTTCTTATTAAATGAACTTAAGTTGGACTTTGTGATGACAACTCTTCTGCTCAAGCTGCTGTTTCCAAGATTAAGAAGGAACCCTCCACAGTGAGAGCAGAAACACCTGAACGCAGCTCTGCTAACAGGTAGAACACCTGGTGTCGTTCTGCTACAAAGACACATCGAGACACGAGAAGAAGAATTAGAGCTGCAGAGATACATTTTCCAGACTTGGTGCTATCCTGCCACAGAGGAGAACAACCCACTGTGCTCCGTCTGTGTCTGAAAAGCCTTTTAACCGGACTTCCTGGTTCCTATTTCTTCTTCTCACGGGGCCCCTGCACCGGCTGCTCCACAAAACAACAGAAAGAAACAGACCATCTGCTCTCGGCTTCCACAGTCTATCCTTTCTGACCTGGGCTCTGCAGAATTCCCAAAATGGCGAATCCCCCTCCTCCCCCTCCTCCTCCTCCTCCTCCTCCTCCCCCCTCACCCTTCCTCACCCACGCCCATGTGATGTTGTATTGGGGGAGAGGAGAAGGCTGCTGCTCTCCGACTGCGTTTATCAGAGTCTGGCATCGCTGTAATTTCAGTGTTCAGATGCAATCGCTCCCCGCTCCCCTCAGGAGTAAACAATAACAAGCATAAATACAATAGACAAACAAGGCCTGCAGGACACACACACACACACACACACAGATACAGGCATGAACACAATCATACACTTCGGACACACGGACAATAATAAATGCAAACCACAAACACCTTCTGAGTTGTTTTCCTTCTTAATTTGGCACCAGAAACCCAAACGTCTCGTTTGTGCATTAACATGAGAAACCGTAAGATCTGGCCTCAGATCAGATCCTGAATCTCAATGCAGCGGATCAATTGACCAGAACTAAACCCCTTAAGAATGAGCTATTTTGCTGTTGCACACTCCTGGCCCCTTTAGAGGAGCTTCACTTGCATGCAGGTTGTTGCTTAAGACTTAACGCCTCACATTAGTTATCAGACAGCGCAGCCTGGTGGACACTTACTGAACTGCAAACCACCGGCTTCAACTGAGACGTGAAGCCACAAATAATGAAGACATGATTTATTGATCCCTGGGTCACAGAGTGAAACCAGAATTGACATATTTTGTAAATTAAGATAAAATCTCGATAACAGGATTCTGACTTTAATCTGTTTCCTCGTATCATGTCTCAGAATCAGACACAAAAAAATAAGTCAATCTTGATTTTTGGGGGAACTTCTTATTCTGCACATTGTCTAAAACGCATGTCTTATCAGACTGAAGACATAATCCAGTTAAAGTTGAGCAGCTTCAGGGGTGTCTCAACCTCCTTCCAGCAGATGGTCCACATCAGTCTTCATTATGAAGCTTTAAGTCTATCTAGGAACTTGGTTTTGTATATTGTGCATCATGTTCTGGCTCAGTCATGGCCTCATAATGAGTGAGGACAAACAGCAGATATTAAAGTCATTTCTTATTTGAGGTTGGATTTAGCTCTGTCCTGCTCAACAGCACTTCAACCTTCCTAAACCTTAATGGCCATGAGAACACACCACTTTTAATCTGGTCCAGTCACAAAGGACTCATCAGCCATTATGAGTCATTAGTCTGACACCACAGGGTGGATGAGAGAGACACCAGCACTCTTTCCCTGCATTTAAAAGCAGTGTACTTTAGATACTGATAACCAGGTCAGTATCGGGGGGTTGATACTGATCTGATGGCTCAAGAGTCGCACCTTGAAATGTAATCCAGTAAATGAGTGCACAGCCCCAGATGTTCCTGAAGACCTCGTAAAACACACCGACTTCACAAAGGGATCATGTGTTTATGCCGTTGTAATGTGTAATCTGTTTTTTCAGAGAGCAATCCACACAGATTGTTTACCCAAGAAACACTTTCATTCTCCAACAGTGTCGCACAACAAATGTCTCGTTACAAAATGATTATCTATTAACGACTGCCTTTAGAAATGTGTACATTTTTGGAGAGTGAAGCATAAACATTCATCTTTCTCAGTCGTCAGCATTTATTGTGATCACAGACAGATACAGGGACAGATGAACGTTCAGTAAGAGGTTTATTTTCTCCACATATTTTACAAATAGAAGCACAAATGTTCAGAGACTCTCGACAACGCCCGCCTCGAGTACTTTGAAGAGCTATAGGAAATGGAAACGAGGATCTCGCCCGTTTATCTGCAAGAGAAAGAAATGAAACCAGGTAAGAAGACTGAACATTAACAGGCTGAAAACTCTGGAGATACTCTGTAAACCTAAAGGCCGTCTACACACGATGCTGGTCTAACTGGCCCAGGAGGGATCCGAACATTACAGTCTGCTCTACAGTGTTACCTCCTTTGTTAACACAAGCCTCAGTTCCTGAGTTCAGCAGAGGGTGAGGAGGAGCAGATCAGGTCAAGAGAGAATTAGTCACCAGAGAATGTGACAGCTTTTAGAAATAAAAAATGTAAGAGATGTTCATGGTTGAGAGGGAATCTTTTGAAGGAGAGGTCTCATAAAGGTCAGCCAAGTTAGTGGAGTGATGGAGGAACATAATGACGGGGGACTTACAGAGCAGCGGCGCCAGAGATGATCTCAATGAGCTCCTTGGTGATGACGGCCTGTCTGGTACGGTTGAAGGTGAGGGTCAGCTTGTCAATCATCTCAGCTGGGGGGGGGGGCAGAAGTCAGTCAGTGTCAACTCTAAAACTTTATTGTGAAGCGGAAAATCAAAGAGCAACAAACGCAAACTAAAATCATATCATGTGAAAAGATTTGATTCCATTAAAGTGAAGTGAAAGTAACAAAGTGTGAGGAACTCTGCATCGTTACATAACGGATCAATATCACATCAAATACTAAAACGATCAAATCACTGATTTTGCTGTTTTTCTCAGATTTATACAACTTTATATATTTTACAAAAATTGCACCGGTTTTGCCATAAATGTGCAAAAACAATGAAAATAATCAATTTTCATTATCATTTAATCCATTGATTGGTAAGCAAGAGCCATGTTGGTGTCTTCAACTTACTCGTTTTGTCTGACCAACAGTACAAAACTCAAAAACATGAACAAAACGGTGAGAAGCAGAAACTCCTCACATTTCAGAAGCTGAAACCAGAGAACTTTTGTCATTTGTGTTTAATAAATGACATTTAAATAAAAAAATCCACTGCTAAAAATGAATTTGAGTCAAAATACTGGCAACTAGTTTGTGAAATACGGCACAAAGTAGTCCCTGGACTACTCGCACAAACAGACCCCTGGTTCCTCTTGATGGTTTAAATAACTACTTCCTGTCACAGATCAAGTTGAAGGAGAAACACTGTCAAATATAAAGAGATACTACACATCAGCACATGCTTTGCCCCCTGAACGACGGGGGTGTGAAGCACGTTAGCCAGGAAGTCCAGAGTCTTACAGGCGTTCTTGCTGGCGCTGTCCATGGCGGTCATCCTGGCACTCTGCTCGCTGGTGGAGGACTCCCTCAGGGCCAGGTAGATGATGTTGACCATAGCAAACTCCTGGTAGTTCCTCAGCACGTCGGCATCAATGTCATCATAGACGCCCATGCTCTCTGCACACAGAAAACAGAAGATCAGTATGTCTCCACCCGGGACACCTGAGGATTCACCACCACCACCTCCTCACCTGCGTTAGCGACCGTGTCTGTGGAAAACAAAGGCTTCCTGTCCGTCTTGTATGAGATAACAGACCTGCATCAGAGGAAAAACCAGACAAGTCAATCTCTCGGCTTATGCAACTTGAAATGTTTTTACACAAATCCAAAGTAAAGAGTGAGAGAATCGTACCTGAACTTGTTGAAGATGACAGAGCCCTGGTCAAATTCATATCCAGAGTTGAGCAGCTCGGTGGCGACGATGGAAGCGTCACCGAAGCTCGGGGGCTTGCGGCCGATTTCCTTGCAGTTCAATATGATGTGCTTTCCGTGAGTTCTGATGAGGAACGGTGGGAATTATTAGTGGAGTCACACAATATTCACCTGCACACTTTATAATACAGTCTCTCAGGTGTTTAAAGACGTAATGAAACAGTTAATTATCCTCTCACGCCGCAGAGAATACGGTTAAAGAAGACGCGGTGAAAACTTGTAACATTAAAAACACATTTGGCCAAGAAAAGCAATTAATTTCACATCCACCTTTAGCAAAAATCTGTATCAAAAAATATCCCATTAATCCATGAGGGTCTGATTGAGTGAAGAATACAGAGCTTTTAACCAACCGAAGCCCACAAAGCAATTCAAATAACCACATGATTACTGGGATATAAAATGATTTGATGCTAAAACTGCAAATACCTGTCGTTACTAAACAAAGACCTCAGCTACATATCCGCTCAGTAAAGCCCAGCGCTGGACGTGGACCTGGCTCGTGTCTTTGGTACCTGTGCAGGATGCCTCTCAGCTTGTCTCCCACATTGATCACCATGACCTCCTTGCCAGCGCCGGTCAGGGTTGCGATGTCGCTCTTAATGGCCTTGGCTACGCCGGAGTGGATGGCACCGCAGAGTCCACGGTCAGACGTCACACCAACGAGCAAATGCTTGCCGCCCTTCTCCTCCGGCACTTTGATGTCGGCCTTCTCGTACAGGGCTGCGGTGAAGAGAAGAAACAGCGGAGTCAAAACATTTAAAAACACTAACAAGAGTGAAGTCCTGTTCACACAAAGTAAGAGACAACGTGGAGGTGAGGCGAACATACCCAGAGCACCAGTGCCGTAGACTCTGGCTGGCTTCAGCTGCTTCTCAGCACGAGCGTACTTAGCAGCGGCAACCATTTTCATGGACTTGGTGATTTTCTGGATGTTCTTGATGGACTTCAACCGAATGGTGACTAGAGAGAGGAGACGAGAGGATATTACTCACTCTGACACAAGTATGGATTATACAGTCAACTGCGATGAAGTAACCGTGGTATATGCTACATGAGAGAGAACAGAATACTAAACTACATTCACAGATCTGGCAACTTGAGGATCCTTTTACTGGCAAACAGGCACACTTTGTTGAACACTAACAACCTGTTGTGAACCCAGGAGAGGTTCTGAAATTCAGCATTACTTGTTTAAACGTTTTGACCGACATCATTTTGTTCTCCAGTTGCCTGCATAATCACCTCCCCTGAAAATAGACCACAGTGGGTATTACCTTAAGATATTTTTGCTTGTAAACTAGTAGGAGGTAGCTTGCATGTAAACCTCTGCAGTGGTTTCATAAATAAAGATTAAAACCATTTTTTGCAGCTTGTTTGTGACTGGCATCATTCAGATTCTTCAGATATTGCATGTGCAGAGTTATCAGTGTAACATTATAGTCTGTAATATGCTTTGATGCTGTTGTCTTTGCATATTGAGAGAGTAGCATACAAAAGTACTTACTGTCCTTCAAGGTAGCCATGTTCCTGACCTGCCCACTGTGAACAGAAATAGTGCAAGTGAGCTTTAGCTGCAAACATTAGCGACAGATTATAAACAGAGTCTAACATCAACAGCGGCTTCTAGTTACAACAAGAAGAACCTTTACTTTGCTGCTTGCTAGCTCTGTAAGTGCGCTAGCATCAGTTAGCTTAGTTCTCACTGCACAGAACAAGCTGTGACAGTTCAGTTAACCCCAGCTAACAATATCACGGATACTGATGTGTGTTAGACCATGTAGTTATTCATTGGTGTAATGTTTTACTCTCTTCGCTAGCTCCTCGCACAATGTCAGACCGTTTTAGCAAGTAAATGTCAGCTTAGCTAGCATTAGCTTCTACCCGGCTGAACTTCACAGCACACCGCTGTCATTCATTAGCCGCGGCCTCCACGTTAGCATGTCCTTGCGTTCAATAACAGCATGCATTACAGACTAGAAGCTAAACACTTATTCTAATCGCACACCTACATTTGGTACATACAAGGAAGGTTCAATTAAAGGCTGTTGTGAAGGAATTTAAATTGTTTTACCATTGTGGGATGAACACCAACGCGCTGGTCCTGGCGAACATGGTTACTTCTATGAAGGTCAGACACGCAGAACTGCGCAGGCGTCAGAAAAAGGCAAAATGGACGAATGCTGCCTTCACAGACTGCCAGAAATATCGTTCAGATGCAAACCACACACGAACGAATCCTTCTCCAAAAGATTAGCCCAAAATGTATTTTTAGGTTTTATTATTATTTTCTATAATCGTTTGTCGAATCGGTTACTCATATAAAACATGTTAAATTATTATAATTTATGTAAATAATTGTTAATAGGCCAACTGACTGCTTTGTTCATGCTTTATTGACCAACTAATTGCCTAATTTCCCTCTAGACTTTCTCTATATAAGCTTTGTAACGTAAACTCGTCGTCTTTCAAGTTAAACATTCTGTCAACATCAAAATATCTAAGCCATCTCATGAGACAAACAAAAAGTCTGCAGCTACTGCTAAGGTGCAAAACATTAAGAGTTTGAGAATAATTAACCATTATAGTTATTTATAGTGAAAGTGTAGCCCCAGTTTCTGCATCTCATGTAATCGTCGTTTTCACGGTTGAGACTTGAGCGCTCATGGCCCTTTGAATCACACAGGTACACACACCTGTTTAACTTAAACATCAAAACAAGCCCAACTTTGAAATCCCATACAGGTCGTTTAAAACCACTTACCGTCGTTTAGAGTGTATATCCAGAAGCCTCAAGACTCCTGTCCATCTGTATCTAAGAGTGTTCTGAGTAGGACAATTAAGACGATTTTTAATTTGTTTCAAAAAGTTCCGACGCTCCTGATCAGCCAAGATGGCGGCCGGACGTGACATGACTCCATTCCCACTTTGTAGGCCTACAACGCGCTGTCGACATTTAAAGTTTTATAAGCAGATTCACCAAAAATAAAAATGTAATTTCCATCTTTTTATACTTTTTTATATGTAATTTATCTTGCGTAATCTCGCTCATGTGGTTGTTAGGTTTGCAAAATAAATAAAATTGCCACTTGGGAAATTGATGAAAATCTTCTTAATCACAGCAGGCAGAAGGGTTTTCATTAGGCCTACATAACAAGACTTTTTCAAAGTTTGATATTCATTTATTGTTTCATTTACGTTCTGCGACGTAAATATAGTAATCAATACAAAAACCACACCAACCGGAAGCCATAAACTGCGGTTAAGCAAAGTGTTATCCAGTAATTTCATGAAATGTTTTAGTAACTTCATAAATCATAACGACAGATTATGTAAAATACGAAGTTCAATGAGTACATGAACGCAACTAAAGTTATCGCGTGATTTGAGAGATAAGATGTCACGCGAGAGTATGACGCTACACACGCGGAAGCTGTTTACGTTGGTAGCGAGCGGTCATGGCGGTTTAGCTGCGATTAGAGAACACTTTTTCTCAGTTTAAGTGTAATTAATTGATAAACAGAGGGTTTTGTATGTTTTTTGAAGCTTGTCAAGATGGGAAAAGCTGATTTTCTCTCCCCGAAGGCAATAGCCAACCGGATAAAATCCAAAGGGCTCCAGAAGTTGAGATGGTATTGTCAGATGTGTCAAAAACAATGCCGAGATGAGGTGAGACGATCCTTAAATCCGTCTCATTTACTTTATTTGTTGCTGCTGTTGATATCATGAACTTATTTGTCGTTACTGTTTTGTTGACAGAACGGCTTTAAATGCCACTGCATGTCTGAGTCCCACCAGAGGCAGCTGCTGCTGGCCTCAGAAGACCCAAACAAGTTCATGGACTACTTCTCCGAGTAAGTGTGTGTGTGTGTGTGTGTGTGTGTGTGTGTGTGTGTGTGTGTGTGTGTGTGTGTGTGTGTGTGTGTGTGTGTGTGTGTGTGTGTAGGTGAGAGTGTATAGTTA
>JAVQJD010042433.1:0-36457 GCA_036023655.1 Nannoperca australis
CTGTCTCTCTCTCTCTCTCTCTTGATCACATCTCTATCTTTGTCTCTCTCTCTCTCTCTCCCTCTCTCTGTCTCTCTCTATCTCTGTTTCTCTAGGTGCTGGCTACGATTGGATACATACTTTATCTGGAGCTTTATAGGCCCTGCTACACTCATCATTATGGTGAGATACACACACATGCATACCCACACACACTTGACATAGAATTATATGTACAGAGTAGAATGGCTGCCATATGTTTGTTCAGGAACAACGGGCTACATTAAGGTGTTCGTTAATCTCCTACAATGTTTTCCTGAGCTCCTCAGCAGTGGAAGTGGAAGCAGAAGGAACTTTATATGTCAACGTAATAATTCCCACTCATGGATTAACTCTCAAGTGGGTTCACATTCCAACAAGCTGGAAATCATTGGAAGGACATAGAGCACAAACTGCAGATTATAATACTTATAAAACTCAACAAACTTGTGTTGCTATATGACACTTGTTTGATGATCCAGGCGCTGTACTGGCCCTGCTACTTCATTACTTTGCAGCCCAATTACAGAGTAAAAAAGGGGACCCAGTCAACGAACGCAGTCGTAATTCATTGCCATTGAATGTTAAAGAATTATGCTTTATCGGTCAGCAAACTGTTCTGAGAAGCAGGAACAAGCATCATACCATGAACAAATAAACAGTGACAGAAATAAAGTTAGACTTGACAGACACACAGGCAGTTAAAGCAAAAAATATATTAAAAACTGTATTTGGGAAAGAGAGAATGATGTTCCCAATTAGTTGAATGTCAGCATGTACACTGATGCTCTGTACTCATTTAAGAAATGTCAGACAGGCTATCACTGATCTAACTGGGGCTGTAAGTGGGAGAGGTGCAGGTGGGACTGCTCTGTTATGACTCTATGCCCATTGGTAAGATATACAGCCTCTGAGACCAACACCACAGTCCAGACAGTCATTATTAAACCACCGTATCTATGCATTAGCAGGCCAATAGAATAGACAGCATCTGTGAGAATTAGATTTCTATTGTAACAATGATCCTCAATGGTTGTAATGACTGCTGTATTTTCCCTGATGCTCAAGCTGCTGTGTTTTGAGCACATAAAAGGATGTTGATTGTGGGCTGATACTGTGTCCCCAAGCTAATTAATGCTGGAAGGGAAAATGAAATGATATGTACTGTGTGTGAGTGAATTGTTGTGGTGACATTGTGTCTTTAATTAGGCTTGTTGCTGCAGCATATTAACATGGGTGTGCGTGTGTGTGTGTATGTATGTGTTTGTGTGTCTGTGTTTCAGCTGAATGTAATCTTCCTCGGTATTGCTCTTTATAAGATGTTCCATCATACGGCCATTCTCAAACCAGACTCTGGATGTCTGGACAACATAAAGTAAGTACTTGTATGCATACAGTCCTGCCCATCCCATCAGTGTGCCTGGTTTTGAAAGCAGGTGTGATTCTGCACACTTGTTTGTGTGTGTGTGTGTGTGTGTGTGTGTGTGTGTGATTGTGTGTGTGGATTAAGTAAAAGGAATAAGTCAACCTCTGTTTGCTTATTTGCTTTCCTACCACAAGTGAAATCAGAAGATCGATTGCACTCTCATTTCTGTCTGTTCAATCTTTAGCTGGAGTCAGCAGCCAGTTAGCTTAGCTTATCATAAAGACTGGAAACAAGGGGAAATAGCTAGCCAAACTCTGTCTAAAGGTAACAGATTTATCCTACGAGCACCTCCAAACTCTAATTCACATGCTATGTTGTTTGTTGTTTGTTGCTTGTTTGTTTGATCTTTCTTAGCCAGTGGAGGGGGGGAAAAACTGTAAAACAACATATAACGTGTTAGTAGTGAGCTTTAGATTTTGTTACCTTTGAACACAGCCTGGCTAGTTGTTTCCAGTCTTTATGTTAAGCTAAGCTAATGGGCTACTGGCTTCACTGACTTTGCATTTACCTTACAGAGAGTGGCATCCATCTTCTCATCAAACTCTAAGCAAGAAAGTGAATAGGTGTATTTGCCATGTTAAACTATGCCTTTAAAATCTAACATCCACCAGCTTTTTTTGTATTTTAGCGTGTCACATTTCATGTTACATCAGTTTAAGATGCGTGTCATTGAGTTCATCATATCATTATTCCCAGTCATGTCATTATTACTCATATCACCCTTAGAGAATGCCAGTAAAATATGACTTAATTTCCACTCAACACTGAAACTCTGTCTACTAAGCTAACTAGGATTGTGTTATTTGTCCTTCCAGTGCAGCGCAAGACAAAAGGCTCAGTCTAATTCAAACAATATGTCATGTCTCGGAGCTCAATGCCTTACTGAGGCACAGCTCAGAATGTATAATGTAAATCACAAAATGGCTTACACATTTGATTTATCATTTAAACATTACTGCAAATGTATCTTTCATGACGGCAGTTTTAGACAGTGCTTCAAGTAGGAAGCGTTTCAGAAATAAAGACGAAACCAGCAGATCTTTGCTTCAGCGCGGTTAAGGCGAGTGTATTTAAAAAGCCTGATGAAAGATGTAAATCAAAGAACGATTTAGGATATGATGCTTTCGGATCTTTTTCCCCCGTTTTTAATGACTTTCCTTTTTCTTTCTGAGTACACTGAAGGCTGAATAGATTTTAATCTATTTCACTTCATTAGTCATGTCTTATTGTGGTTCATTTACTTGTTAATCATCATCATGGCCTTTTTGTCTTCTTATTTTTTTCTTCCTTTTGTTTTCTTTGTCTCTTTAAGTCCAAGCCATCATAAGTTGTCTTTGTTGTGGATTGGCTCTGGTAAGGTCACTCTCCAATCAGGATGCCTTTCGTCTTACTAGAGACCCTTTGATTGGTTTGCTTGTTGTCTGTAGAACCTGCCTATAGGATATTCTTATCCCTAAATTAACCATTAACCTGCCTTTTAAAATTAATTACTTGTTAATGTGTCATTTGTGAGCTTATATGACCTATAGGCTTAATGTGCTCTGGAAATATAATGGTGAGATGTGAATGAAGGGAAACAGAGCTGAGAGAGAAACCATGACTCAAAGGAGCACTGGAGGAAGAGGTGGACTGAAGGGATGGAAAAGAGAGGGAAGAGTGTACCCTTTATTGAAGAGGGTCGTCAGACGAGCTTTATTGGAGGTTCTGTCTCGCCTGAATGGTGCCACAGAGGGCAACATCGAATCAATCACCACAGTCTCACTCACTTACTCTCCTGCTCTTTCTCTCTTCCTTCCTCCTGACTCCCCTAATATCTCCACCTCTGTGTCTTTCACTCCCGATCCTCCCTCTTTCATTCCTTACCCCCTTTCTTTGTCTCCATCCATCGCATGAGAGGTGATCACTGCCCAGTCAGCCAATCAAATTAACAGCCATCTTTGCGGCTGTGGCAGACCTGAAAACTGTGACCTTATGTGGGAAATGTCATTTATAATGGCGGTAATGTCCCTCTTACTGCCCAGTGGAGCCACTCACATGGTCGCACGCACAATCACACGCACGTGTACGCTCAGGGGAGGACTTACAATGCATACACATGCCTCAACATCACCGAATTCCTGTGACATTTGGCCTCTATGACTCACTTCTGCAAAGGCTGTATTTGAAATGGCAGTTCACAGCCTTGAAAACTTTTATTGAATTTAATTCCATTCAATTGTTATAGTCACAATTGCATTAACAGACTTCAGTGCCCACCTTTGCCTGTAAAAATGTATTTTACCCTCTGCCATGTACTTTGAGTGATAGAGTTTGGATGGAACCTGGAAAACGTGTTGTATGTTTGACACTCTTGATAGTAGTGGCTGATGTCAGCTGGCATATAACCTCTCCTCCCTCTTTTGAGATGGTATCTAAATGAACAAATTCACTATCTCTCTATTCTCTTAACCTTTTCGTAAGAGTATTATTCTTTTAGGCAAAACCTCCCTGTTTTCTCCATCCTGCTCCCACAGCGTTGGGACTCCAAATGAACCTTCTCTAACCTCCTGCCTCACGATCCCACATGCATCAAACTTGGCTGAATAGCTTCTCTGATCCAGGGAAAGAGACACGCCTCTCATGTTACCCTTCTTAGAATGCAATCTACAATATATCTGTTACATATTATGAACATATATGTAGGATGTTTAATTAAATTTCAATCTTCAGTGATTAAGCATTTCTCCCTCTAAATTATTTCCCCATGTCTGTAGGTCTTGGGTGATCGGGGCCATAGCCCTGCTGTGTCTGCTGGGCCTGACCTGGGCTTTCGGCCTGATGTACATCAACGAGAGCACCGTCATCATGGCCTACCTTTTCACCATCTTCAACTCCCTGCAGGGCATGTTCATCTTCATCTTTCACTGCATCCTGCAGAAGAAGGTGAGGGAGACAAACAGAGACAAAGCTGGACAGGAATAGACAGACAGTGTGACAGGCAGCCAAATACAAGCGCACACAGACACACACATGCTAGCATTGATCAGCTAGGACACCAAAAATATCTGCAGGGCTGTCACAGGTTTGATTGGCCGATCAGTAACCCTACTGGCTGCTCAAATCTTTCACTTTTTTACTCTCACTCTTTCTCTTTCACTGTCTGTCTTGACTTGTGGCAGCAGGTAACATACACAGCTGCTAGTCTTACATAAAGTTTTTCATCGTCAGACAGGGTCATCAAGCCTAAAATAACTATATAATATAAATACAATAATATAGATACTAGATAATATTCTGCCATAATTGTTTAAAATGTTGAACACATGCAGAGGAAATATACTGTGACATCCTTAAATAGGTTTTGGGTTTGGTTGGGTTAAAGGATTAGAGGCATTTGTGAGTACATATGTATCCGTTTTTATATTTGAATTATATGTGGCTTCCAGGAAGAGCCTACACATCCTAGAATATTTTTACTGAGTCTCCCACACACTGTCAATGCCTAGGAGTACAGAAGAGGAGTAGGATATGGATAGAAAATTCATCAAATGCTTAATACTCTCCTCTGGCTGCAGTCCCACAGAGAGTTTTTAGTTTTAAGTGTACGACCAGTAAATATTTGCAGAATGCATGCGTGTGTGTGTGTGTGTGTGTGTGTGTGTGTGTGTGTGTGTGTGTATGTGTGTGTGTGTGTGTGTGTGTGTGTATGTGTGTGTGTGTGTGTGCGCGCGTGCACACGCTGTACTTAGGTATGTGTTAGGCCGTGGGATCAGGTATCCTGAGAGATGTCCTCAGAACAGTACTGAGGTTTTCTTTGGCTGCGGCCCAACATGGTTTCTCCCAAGATGCATGGAGAAACTCACCACACAGCTGTTCAAACAGAGCATGTGGCAATAGACGCTTGCCAGTCCAACAAGCTTGTTAAAAAGCAATTACAGTCCTATTTGTTCTAACTTGATTGGGATCTAAATGCAGATGTTCTGTGTGTACAAGTGCATCATATGTCTCCCAAAGGAATGTGTCAATTTTAGATTGATATGTGGCAGTAATAACATTTGGGGTGGATGTTGATGGAGGAAAGTTTATGAAGTTAATCCTTTAATGTTTAAATTTTTATGGAGTTACTGTTTGCACAAGGAATTTGAGTAAAACTGGAAGTCAACAGGGACACTATATCAAGTTAAACCCTTCCAGTCTGTTTCTCTCCGGTTGTGTCATCTTAAAAATATGCTTCAGTATCTGCAAGTTAAAAGTGGAAGTTCAATCAATTCCTCCACATTCATGTGTGCTCTTTGGTTTTATATATGTGCATAGTGTGTCTGTGTGTAACTCTTTCCACCTCACACCTCCTCTGGCCAGGTGCGCAAAGAATACGGCAAATGTCTACGTACTCATTGCTGCAGCGGCAAGAGTGTGGAGACGTCTATCTCCTCCTCCAGTAAGACCACCACTTCACGGACCCCAGGCCGCTACTCCACAGGCTCACAGGTGAGCTTACCTGCCTGCACACCTGGACGCTACAGCACAGCAGACTCTCAGGTGAGGCCGGAGCACGCCATGAGGGTTTTGGGTTATCGCTGTTCACTTTCGTCTAGATTCAGTTCAGAGTTTCAATTTTATTCAGTTTTTAAGAACAACAACAACAATACAAAAACACTTTTAATGTGGAATATGTGATTAAGTTAGAATGTGCTGACTTTAAATGTGGATTTTGTGTTGAAAGTGAGATAGCCCAAACCCTGACTTACAGCTTCACATATTGATGCTGACACACAGGAAGTTGGAGTATAAATGGCATTGACGGGTGATCATTTTCCCCCACCTGTTTATCTCTTGCTGGTTGTTCCTTTGCTTTTTCCTTTATTGCCTTTCCTGCACTAATTTGCCCTTCCTTTGCACATCATACCCCTATATATTACGTTTTTCTTTTTCTCTCTTTGTCATCATGTCTTTCCTTTCTTGTTTCTGTTCCTTCCTTTTATTCCTTCCTCCCCCTCATTATTGCTACTCCTCTGTGTCTTTGCCCATACCTTCTCTACCTCTTTTCCCCTCTCGTTCTCTTTCGCGGCTTCTCTCCTGTGTATAGAGTCGTATCAGGCGGATGTGGAATGACACTGTGAGGAAACAGGAGTCTTCCTTCATCACTGGAGACATCAACAGCTCTGCCACGCTCAACAGAGGTAACCACGGTATACTTACCATTTGCATCCTCATCACTGTCACCATATATACTTTATAAATAGCGGGAGGTTCAGACGGCATACGCTATCATTTAGTAAAGTGGTAGGAGTCCAAACTTTTGATAATAGTACTGTGTTCTTGTAGAGAGGAAGATTTGCAGAATAGAGTGTAAATATCACTTACTTCTTTTCTGCTGCTTCATATGATGACTTTACAAGAGGGCGAGTTAGGAGCAGACTCTTCAAAACTGAAATTTCAACCAGTTTGTGGTCCCATTAAAATTCTACAGAGTGCAGAGTTGACAGTGCAACTGGGCTTCTATGCTTCTTTTTACAAAGGTATTCATATTTTGAAGCATTTGTGGGTGATAAATCCTTTAAGCTTAAGTATGTGTGCTAGTCTTGAGCTGAACACTGGAGGTCCCTTTATTATTACACTGTAAGTTATGCAGAGTTGCATTAGATTATTGCTTTATTATTAGCCAAATGTAGTAGTGTGTCACTGCAGGTGAAGTTACTGCTTCTGTAATGCACTGTGAGTCTGTTTTCACCACGGCGCTAAAAATGCGCGACAAAGTAGAGCAAAGTTTTGCAGTGTTTTTCACCTGAGAATCTATATGTTCAGCCTAGCTTATCTCATTATATAAAGGCCACTGTAGTTGCCAGAGTATTGAGGCCTAGTTCATTGTATTGCCACTGTCTTCGGAGCTGTCTATTGCTGTCCCTCCAGAGTAAGCCACTGTAAGAACAGATTCCATGAGTATAGCTGTCTGAGGACTAGGGTAATGAGGACATAGACACCCAAATGGCCAGACATTTTCACACATGCACAGTCTCTAAGTCGAGGTGTGGCCCTCACTTCCTTCAGGCCACTAATAAGCTGTTAGCATGACAGATTGATGCTAAAGCAGACATGGTGTGTGTCAATGCCTGAATTATCACACACTTAGTGAGGCAGGGCTTAAGACACCCCCACCTCCTCCCTCCCTCACACTTTAAAGTATGGTGCAGAGAGCTACTTAGCCAGTAGATTCCAAATGACTACATACTGTGGCTTAGTGAATAAGGATGGGGTGGAATAAATTGGATATTCTGATAGGAGATTGACTCGTTGAAATTAGGAGAGAGTAAAATGGAGAAGGAATGGGTTCATTTCAACTTTGAACATTTGCTCATCCTGACATATTTTTATTTATTGATATTTTAATAATGTCAGTATTAATTAATTAGCATTCCCCCTATAAATTAACAAATGTATATATAAAGTTTATATTGGAGTGGTTATATATTTTTTTTTACCAGATAATCTACCCTGATGGCCAGAAAACCATTCAGTTTTCTGCCACATTCCACTTTCTCCATTCCTTCTAATTTATTCAACTTGGAGCTCTATTGTTTCAGCCAACTTCAGGCTGTTGGCCAACTTCTCATTTCTGAAAGAGAAATAGTAATAAAGTTTTACTAATATGAACTGAATTGTGCTATTAAGACTGAAATGTTGTGGTATTTTACACCTCGACGCTGTGCCTCTTGGCAAAAATAAATGAAAAAATGTTACCACAGACATGTTTTAGTGTGTCTAACCTATGTTTTGAAGCTATATGACATACATACACAGTGAGGAGTAGTGGTAGAGGTAGTGTGTCGTTTGATACAGTGGAGAACACAACACGAGGATGAATGTATAGGAGCTGTCGTGGTCGTTCGTCTTCTGTTTTTCTGCAGTGTCTTTATGTGTACATGATCTGTCTCCCACCTAGGGAAGAAAATGCACTGAGAACACTTTTTTTGTGGCCCCTTTGTCCATTAACTATCCTGTAGTCATGCTACTCTGCTCAAGCGTATTGAACTGCAGCACAATCTTCTCCAAGCTATATGCTACTTTCTCTCTCTCTCTCTCTCTCTCTCTCTCTCTCTCTTTCTCTCTGTCCCTCCCTCCCTCCTTTTCTCTCTTGTCCCCTCCCTCGGCCTGTACGCAGTGGCTGCAGGAATGACTTGTCAAGCTTTTCCTTGGCTTTCACCTCAAACTATGTTTGCTTGTTTGATTTACTTGTCCTCTTCTCTCCCTCTTTCTTCCACACACTCACTTTCCATCTCACTCTCCCTTCTTTTTTTCCTTCTCGCTTACTTCCACTCTGCAACGTCTACATGCTCTCTCCTTCAACCTCTATCTCTGCCTTCTTTTCTCGAGTGCTTCTCTCTTTTTCTTTCTTGACTTGGCTGTTGCTTTTCCTCTCTCTTCCTCTCTCGACTTGGCTGTTGCTCTTCCTCTCTCTTTCTCTATCTGCCTGTACCAGGAGCCATGGCTAATCATCTTATAACTAATGCTCTCCTTCGTCCCCATGGTACTAACAATCCTTATAACACTCTCCTGGGGGACTCGGCAGTCTATAACAACCCAGCCGTGGGCATGTACAACACCCAAGGTGTGCCTGATGTTCCTTTTATAACATACACCATTTGGAAAGTTAGCTTAGAGTTATTTTTTCACTACATTACATTTATTTTGCATGGTTATTTCATTTTAAATGATTTCAAATGTTTGCTACTTTAATACACGTTTGGCTGCATAACCGATCTAGCCTTATTATGGCTCCCAAGTGAGGCGATCAATCACACTGCAATAATGTTTCACAAAGGACACCCACTGGACATTTCTCACAGCACATAAATGTAGAGGGGAAATTCTGTTGGTGATTTATCAAAACAGTACAACAAGTTCACATGTTGATTTATAGTACGCTATAGACGCACACTATATGTTACTGGTTGCAGATTCACTATCTTTTACAGTATTAGCTGCTTGGGAGCCATAGAATATTTATACTGTTTTGTGTTGTATTTTAAACAGTATGTACTTCATTTTGAAATGTCACTGTGATTGTGATTGAGTTGGGACTTGTGCATTCCTTGTCTTAGTGCATGTGTACTGTTGATAAGCTATATTTTAAATAATTTGCGAAGTGTGTTTTTATAGTTTCTTTCTGATAAATAAATAATAAACCATATGATAGCAGCCAATAAATACAACTGACTTTCATTTTGAGAATCAGACCGGGTTGCTTTGTTAAACATTTTTCACCATGCCTCCAATTACTGTGCAACTGTTGAATTTGTAGATGCTGAAAGTTGTTTCTCTCAATGTATGAACTCACTCTTTTCTCTCTTCTCCCTCATGCTGTCCATTAGCACCCTACCGAGACACAAGTATGGGCTAAATTAATACTCAACTGCTTCAGTAACATCGACTTTCTTCTCTCTTTTCTTGCTTCCAATGCACTCTGCCTAACATTTTCATTCCAATCTACATCCAAACAGTACTCTTGTTTGGCTGTCAGCCATACTAAAGCTTTTTTCCCCCAAAATCGTTAGTCAATCCATGTAAAACAAGATTATATTTAAAAGTTCTTCTCTTGGAGGCAATATATCTATAATATATTAAAAAGCAAGCATTATTGTTGAATCTCATTGAATTTAAATATTGTGGATCAAATATGAAAACTTACATTTGAGTAATAATTAAGATGAAAAAGGTTTGCCCTTAAAATTACTTGTAATAACTTTAAGTGTCACTTCAAAAGATGTATCTTATTTTGCAGTGAAACTCTAACTCTTCTTTTTGTATTGTTGTAGTGCTGGCAGTAATTGAGAAAAGAAAGTACTTCTGAGGTTTCTCTTAAATGAATTATGGACGCTTGAAGCATTTTTCCTTCCAAGAAAATTATCATTGCTACTTTTTAATCCTCAATTCACAGCACACGCTATGATCAAACAATAATTAAAATCTCTCTTCTGAGAAATCCTCTTAGTTTATTTATGAATCTTAATAATTATTACTTTTTTAATTATTTGTTCCTCAGAGGGAATCCTGAACAATGCAAGAGACTCCAGCGTTATGGATACACTCCCTCTTAATGGTAACCATGCCAACAACTACAGCATGGCCAGCAGTGAGTACTTGAGTGACTGCGTCCAGATTTTAGACCGTAGTGGCGGCTACAGCACCCACAGCAACCACAAGGAGACAACCCTGGAGAAGAAGATCCTCAAGGAGCTGACTTCCAATTACATACCATCATACCTCAACAATCATGAGAGAGGCACCACTGAGCGCAATCACAACCTGATGAACAAGCTGGTCAACAGCAGCATGGCCAATGGAGGTGATTGGTTTGATTTAAATAATTACAGATTTAGACAGTCTTACTCTTTAGATTTATCTAGACTAGGATTCCGTGGCCCTGGCTTCCTTAAAAGAGTAATTAAACACTGCAATCAGAGAGCTGAACATACATTCCATAAGATGGGTGCACCCTTTTTTGTCTCAAATGTCCCAAACCAGGAGTGGGCACCAAAAACAGCATTTAGAGTTTTGTATGTGCTTTGTTGGCAACATTTATACTATTGATACATGTTGTAAATTAACGTTTGTTACCGCACAGTCCCCTACTTACAATCCAGTAGATACTAAGAAACATTAGCATTCACTTGGAGTTGTGAGTCTGGCCAACATGCGAATGTAAGACCAATGCTCACTCTCCTTTTGGCTGTTTTTGGTCTATACCAACTCCAAAAGGAAATGTCTGGCCCTTAAGATTCCAAAAGCGTAGGCTGACATTGGTCTTTTAGAGCTTTTTTGCTCAAAGCAGCCTGCTGCGACTGAAAAGAGTGCTGATGAGAGCGGCGACCTGAACCAAAACAGTAACCGGAAAACCAAAACAATGAGACCCAAAATGCTGAAACCCTCTGTAAAGTGTAGGGGAGCTGCAGAGGCAGGTGATAATTATCTGTGGGTTAATAACTTGTTTGACTTGTGTACGCTGACATTTCAACAGCGCTAAAACCATCACCACATGTCACTATACTAGCAATAACACTGCTCATTGTTAAAATGACTACAGATATGCTTAACTATTATTCCTGCCTGGTCCTTTCAGGGAGCATGGCAGGAGGCAGCAGCAGCAGCAGCAGCAGTGGAGTTGGTGGCTGTGTGGGCAGTGGTAAAGAGGACAACGGTCCCATGGTGCTGGACAACCCTGCAGCCTTCCCCCATGAGGAGAACCTGGGTTTGGAGATTATCAGAGAGGAATCCAACGCTCCGCTCCTGCCGCCACGGCCTCCTCCACCAGACAGCCACCCCCCACCTCCTCCACCCCCCCACAGCTTCTCCCGGCCACGGCGCATACCCCAGGAGACCAGCGAGAGCTTCTTCCCCCTGCTGACCAACGAGCACACTGATGAGCACACGCACTCGCCCAACCACAGAGACTCGCTGTACACCAGCATGCCAGTGCTGACGGACCTCCCGGATGGGCAGATGAATGGTTTAACAGACGGAGAGGAAGACAGCTCCGGAGAGTTGCAGCCCTGTAAGAGTGCCACTGCACCAGAGCTGGATGACGTCTATTATAAGAGCATGCCAAACTTGGGCTCCAGGAATCACCTTCATGAGCTACAGAGCTACTACCACATGGGCCGTGGTGGCAGTGATGGATACATGGTGTCTGGCAACAAGGACGAGTCCGATTCGTCGCCCGAGGAGCCACCAATAGACCCTTCCCACCTGGTTACCAGTCTATAGAGCCAATCAATAGACTTCTATCCCTCCTCTGCCCGCTCTCACACTTCCAACTTTCCAATGAAAACATTCTGTGTTGTTGACTGACTGAGCTGGCCCGCCCCTGGATTGATGTACTGTGTGTAACATTAACTATGGTTCATGACAATATGGTGGAGATAACAAATGGTCAAATGAAAGCAGGGGTGAATGTATTGTCATAAAAGGTGCAGACTGAAAGGGCAGCTCTGAGATACTTTTTGTGGACATCAAACAGAAATGGAACTTTTAACCTGGAAAGGAGAGGAAGGGGGGGGATTCTGTAATTTTACCCTACCTGTTACTTTATTTTGGAATCTTGGATTGACCGAAGCCCTACAAGTTCTCCAATATGGACTTCTAGCAGATCATAGCATATAGTCTCCCCTACCACCACTGCAGGGGCATGGCCCCCAGCCCTGGTTAAAGGCGCTGCCTGTCTGTTTGTCTGTATTTCTGTCTCTCTGTCTCACTCTTAAAGACATTGGGTACTGGGATAGTATTTCCACCTCTCCAAAGGGTAGAGCAGGATATTAGACTGGTGTTCACAACATAAACTGGCCTTAAAGAGGTCCCGCCCCACTACCTGCCAATCAAGTGGAGGATGTATGATATATGCCCGATCATCCCAAAAACTATTTTATTGGGCAACCAAACTGTAACCATATCATGCTGATGCTCTGAATTCTCTTCCTATTCATATCTGCTAAACTGGAGTTGTGTCTGGGCGGGTGTAACATTCCTGCAAGTTGTAGTGACTGCGGCTACTGTGTATTTCACTAAAAACAAAGGAAGATCATATTACAACAGACTGAATCAAAACAAAAAAAAAGAATGGGTTCCGTTTCTTCTCCTTTCTTCAGTAAACATTTTCAGTTATGAAAGGATTATAAAGAAATCAAACTGTTTCTATGTATTGTACAGAATACAGATACAGATACAAATGTTGTGCATATGTCTTTTATTTTTTAATTTTATGTTGCAAACCTTTTGTCTGTAGAACTGTTCTGAAATGTCAATGTTCTGGTCACGTGTAGACTACAGAACGAGCAAGGAACAATCTTTCACGTCACTCTTTAGTAAATACAGAGACAATTAAGCACTCCTTGATTAATACGCATATCCCCTACGCACATTTCATTCTGGTCCTTTTATAGCAGCACCACTGTCACTTACATTTTGCAAACCAATTGTTAATATATACTTTACCACTGTGTAGATTTAAAACTAAAGGGAAAATAAAGTGGCAAACCTATGAAAGAGATGGTTACTATGGAAATGCTACATTTTAGTGTTTCCTGGAAGTTTGCCTCATCTTGAATAAAGCAACCCACGAATGGTTTCTAAAGCATATCCTCTCTATTGCCAAATATTCTACCAATTGACATCACCTTGCTGCGCTGGTTGAGATCTTACTGTACAAAAAAAAAGAATGCTGAGAAAAATGAATGTCATTCTCTAAAAAAAAAAAAAAAAGAAGAAAAAAAAGACAATTTTCACTATTTGAAAAATGTTCGGTCTCACCTGTGAAATTCCATGGTTACATCATATATGATCATATACATGTACTGAAGATGTGAAAACTCAGCACACAGCAGCACTGTCCAATGTGGAAAGCCAATGTTTACTTATTTAGGAGGAAAATTTCATAAGTGTATGAAGTGTAGCTTGCACATATCCCACAAGCCCCCTCCATGTCCCCGAGAGAGAAATTATTTATTTATCTGTTTATTGGTTTAAAGACAGCAAAAAATGCTTAGAGGAACGAAAGCTGGCTTTAGGCAGGAGTAAATAAAGTGGCACTGGGTTTTGTTTTATGGTTCCTTTTTTAAATTATTATGATCATGATTATTATTACAATATTATTGCTAATTATTTATTCTTTTTGTATGGGTTCCAAGTTGAATGATCTCATAACTAATATTTGTTGTAACAGTGAAAGTTGTTTGCCAACAAATAAATTACTGACATAGCTTTGCGGTTTTCCGCCTCTTGAGTGTTATCAGTTATTATATCAAAATTAAATGCAAACACAGAGTTAAACCAGTATTTTCACTAATTATCTATGTCCATGGTTCAGTCCATTATTCATTTAACTACAGAAAAAGATAGTGTCTTCACTCAGAGAACTGGTGGTTCAGGACACTAATGATGTTCATACTTCTTTCTATTCACTAGTATCCTAGGTGTTCAGAGCTCCATTTACTTTCTGTGAGACTGTGACTCGGCTGACACATGACAGGGTTATCTGCTAACGGTACAAGAACAACTAATACTGTAATAATATTGAAACCTACACCCATCCATATATAATTTCCCTCACACTGATGTCAGTTTGGCTTGTATTTGTTGTAGCTGTCCAGACTTAATGTACAACTGAATAATGACATGAAAAGAGACAATTTATGGTAATAATTTATGGCCATAACACATCACAGACAGTTAATATCAGTGGCTGACCTACAATGAATTTCCATAATACTTTCCATTATAATTATAATTTTTTTTTTTTTTTATCTGGCTTAGGATAAATATCAAAAGCTTCTCGTAACGTGGTCGTAATATCTGCACACTATCTGTGTTATTCAAGACTTTCGTCATTTCTTATCTGCTTTGATCATAGTTTCGGCTTATGGAAAGGAAAGAAAGAAAATAATAGAGTTAGGGGAGTTGGAAAACAATGAGAAGAAAGACCAGTAAAAAGGAATCATAGTGTGAGGAAGGCACAAAGACCAAAAAAACGTAGAAAGTAATTGCATTTTTTTAAAATAAATGTACTTTAGCTTTCTTTAAAACTAAGTAGGGCTACCTAACACACACACACACACTCCCCCTGTCCCTCCTTCTCTCCCTCTCCCTCTTTTCCTGCCACACCGCCAGTAGCGGGCTGATTAAACGAGCATTGGTCTATGTGGGTCATATCTCTGCTGGAGTGCTCTGATCGGTTAGTGCTGCCTGGCTGTGTTATCTTCCCGCCCTCTCTGTTTCCCTCCTTCAAGGGAAGGCATTCAGTATGTCTTACAAGGTGACATGTCTCTCAGCCTCAGCTCACAAACCAAAGGCAGAAGACTGCAAGGATGAGCAGGAGTATAAATTAAAGAGAATCTGTTTATTGTATATGATTAATTAATGACTGTGGCAAGCTGAGGGAATCTAAATGTGGCGCCTGTAATGCAGGGACTACAAAAAGCTAAACTTGTGCAACAAGATGTGCACAATAGCTTCCTGGAAAGTAACTCATACCTTAAAATAGTTCTGAGTTGTTGAACAAGTTCCTGTTCAGAAATGTCCTAGTAATTCTCCAGACTATGCTGAGAAATAGCTATATGAAAATTCTAATCAAGCAAGCCAGAATGTCCTATAATTGGAAGACATGCTCACAAACTGTTTAAAAGATTCAATCAGTAATTAAGAGATAATATTTTAGATAACTTTTAGATTTTAACAAACAACTCAAGGTGCACTTATTGGTGTTTCCTGTGTGTTTTTAATCACATACAGATGTTTAATGTTGTTTTTCTAGAAACAAAGGTTGATTGATTGACTTAGTTTTAAAGCTGATCAGTGTGAGTTTCTCCCAGCGAGTCAGTCCCTAAATACCTGGTGATGAATGCGACCTGGTATGCAAGTAGAATCCATTGTTAGTGATGAATGTGAATGAATGGCATGGTAACAAGCAGCCCCCATTGTGAAACCGATATTACATTGTGGTCTCTGTTAATTAAGGCAACTATGACATTTAAAGCTGGGTTTGAATTTGATTAAATGCGGAAAATCAGCCCATCCATATACAGTATGACATTTCAAGATTTCCATCCCATTTCCTTCTTCTGCACTGTTAAGCATTATAGAGTACAAGAGGCATATTTCGCAGACATTCTGGTATCTAGATTAGGTTCTGATGGAAGAGAGTTGAATGGAACACATGACCTCACATTCTAGAATTTCTGAGCTGTCATTGGAATTTACTGTATTAAATTACACAATTTTAATTGTCTGGGAATTCAATCTTATATAATGTGGCCATTCCACAGTTGATTAGAAGCTTGCTGTGAGAGAAAGCTAATTAGTCTTTCTCTAAGCCACATCATATTAGCTTCTGAATGGCTAGCCTCGCCCTGACCTCTGGAAACACATCAAAATGCACAGGGTTCAACTGACCTGTGTGTGTGTGTGTTTGTGTGTGTGTGTGTATGCTAGTGTCTGAATGCTTTGCCATGTCTATACCAGCTCATCAGCTTGCGCTGCCCAGCCTGTGCGCTGTAGCATATGCACTCTTGCACATCATATCCTCACCTCAATTTTCCGTGAGAGTGCTCATTGGAAGAAAAACACTTAACAGGTACATACAGGCCACCCTGAATAATTCACTCTAATTGGCAAAAAGAGGAAAAAGAAAGGGCTTCGCAAAAGAGTGACAGAAGGTGAGCTACAGAGTGGGAAAGATGTGAGAGAGAGTGGCCGTCCATCCACTGGCTTTTTTGAGGTCACACACACCCCATGCATGTTTAATTGGCTTTGGGATGGGATGGTGTTTCTGCTGCCTCTGCTGTGAGTCAGACCCACTACGCCTTTTCTGGAGCGTGCCTTTTCATGGAGGCTCAGCAATGGAGATACTATTTTAGGAACACATTAGGAGCCCAGAAAACACTGACATTTAGACTATCACCGGGATAGCTGGGAGAGGGAGAGGGCTATTCACTAGTGTATATGACAGATAGACAGTGGGTTACTGCCAGTGTGCTTTTGTGGAGAGCTAGTACAGTAGGCCAGACCCATGTCAAATTAATTTCTGAAATGGATTCATTTACTTCTTTTAAATTGATTGAGTTTGACCAGCAAAAGAACTGATTAGATGGTCCCATTGTGCAAATCACACATATTTATAACTACTTAATAAAGCAAAGGTTGAAAAAAAGGAAACACTTGCAATTAATAATTTACCGTGATCACACAGGACAAAAGCCAGTGCAAATGTACTTTCAGCTCTCATGACACTCATGAACATTTTCCTGTAGCAAGGTTTTGAAGTGCACTTGAAATCTAGACTTTGCAGTTTCTGTTTTTGTGATGACACTCTACCTTACCAAAGTAGGATCTCATTTACAAACTATATCTGACCTCTGTGATAGCCCTCGTGGAACCAAATGGCCCAAACATGTATTATAGCAATGGTGTCTTGCAGGTTCCCCTGACTCAACTGTCCCTGAAGAGTTGAAGGAGAGTTGCTACAGTACCACTACTGCTGCTGCCAGTCATAACACAAGGCTGAGTTTGTAACTTACTGCAGAGGTACTGTATCAATAGAATGCAATTTAACAAATACATCATTTAATTTTAGTTTAATTAGTTTCATTTGATTTCAAATATATATTATTGAGAACTACTGTCATTTAGTTTAACATTTAAGCACTTTAGTGACTTTACAATAGAGGCAGATTGTGAATGTGTGACCATGGTGTATTTTTAATATTCTATATAAACAATGCACAGTAGTTGACTGTTAACAAGAAAATGTCAGGCTCAAACTAGAGACCAAGGTTTACCCTGCCTCTTCTTGATACAGAGAAAAGTGAATTGTAAGCAGTGTTTCCATTCACAGTTTCATCATCTCTCCTGGATGCCAAACGGAATCAGTGTATCTGGCTATATTGTGGCTTTTCCACCTCTCTAACACCAATCCTATACTAAACTGAAATTACACAAGATATGTACAATATAAACCCCAATTCTAGGTAATTGCAAGTATTATTAGGGTACGATAAGGATTGTAGCTGATGACATGTGTTACATCTGGTCTAAAGTTAATGCATTACAATGGTAGCAAATGTTGCAGTGGACAGAAAAGTAGCTCTGGAACCATGAAAGCATAATGTGCTGAAAGCCTATTTGTTTAAAAAAGAAAAGGAAATATTTTTCTGTCCCGCTTTTCTCTACTGTAGTGCAAAGAAACAGCATGAACAAGCACCTCACGCTGTTACCAAGAAAACCTTGACTATTCTTTTCTAACCTGACTTTTATCTTATCTTCCACTGTCTTAATTTGGAAATCTTTGAAACTTAACTCTGTCTGTCTGTCTTCTGTGTTTGATAGTTGGAGTACTTCTGTATGGAACTCCACCTTTAACTTTTCTTTAACTTATATTTGGTTTGTTTGTTGCTATTCTTGTTGCTAATGCAGCACAAATTTCTGACCCCAATCATCAATAAAATACACACACAGAAGCCATTTGTCAAATATGCTCTCAGTTTGTTGGCTTCATTGCAACAGAAAAGTGAAATGTAGACGTACCAAATAAACTTCAATTGCACATAAGCGGCTCTGTCTGTTATTATTATATGTTATATCTTATATCTTTTCAAAGCAATGTTGCAAAGGTCAGTAAGACATATAACATAAACAAGCAAGGAAAGAAACAAATATAAACCATAAGAAGGATGTCAGAAGCATTTGACAATTTTCCTTTTCATTATTTTTGAAGTGATTTAAATGGGACTGAGAATTAGCCAATCTATGATTTTTAATTTTCTAGTTTCGTAAATTACCAATAGGAACCTGCATGTGACCCCCCCCACACACACACACACACCTCTTCCCATCATGAAAATAACTGGGATGTAGGGCATATCTGCAATAGAGCAGACAGAACTAGCTTCAACATTTTTTGGTTTTCATGGGCAACATTAGTGGTGGGGGAAAAAATACAATTATGCTGAAAATGAACCACAAAATGTGTAGCTAAGAGTGCAAAAACACATAAAGAAGAAAGGTAGAAAAAAAGAAAGCTAAGAATGAGAAGAAACAAAGCTACCTAGCAACAGAGCAGGGAAACAAGTAAGGTGTTAATGAAATTCAGACACAGAAAACATGAGACAAACAAGAGAAAGGAAGAGCACCCTCTTGCTTTATCTCCACATAACACCACAGTCCAAACTAGTGTCTCCCAGGAGCCATGTCTCCCGTTTTCTTCTGATTGGTAATGAGGCACAGCTGCCTTATAGTGGGCCCAGCAGGCAGGGCCTTGATTGCTTCCACTTACTTGAGCAGGCAAAATGTGGCAAAGCCGACAGGATTGCAATGTGAGTGTGAGAACAGGGGACTTCTGGTAATGAAGAGATCCCAATCTTGGTTATTATGATTCAGAACGATATTCTCAGCTCTACTAAATACGGTTCACAAGTAGTTCTGGCTTGCTTAATATGTTTTCACTGGCACTGAATGTGGTGGGTTTTTTTCTGAAGGCTGTAAATTTGGCTGTTCTTTTGGGCCAAAATATTGAAAGTTGCACTGATGCAAGCCTGATAGTGAAGTTAAACAGCTGTAATTACATGTTGCATTTGCATGTAACTATGGACGTTTGCTGAAAGAAACTTATGGATGGGATACATACCATTATCTCATATGGAAATTCAACTTATTGTCATATCCTTTTAATTTGTGCATTTCCTCAACTGGTGAATTTCAAAATCATCAGTCTTGATGTGTGTCCACAGGATTTCACTCAATAGCAAAACCGCCAGTCTTTCTTTATTCCATCCTGCTGGCATGACAAAGTTATTACTTCTTACCATCATACAGTTTGTCAATACGAGTCAACATGGCTGTGTTCACAATAACCAAACAGAAAACAATGACCACAAGTCAAGAACACTTAGGATGAAGCGAACGGAGGATGAATATGATTGTTTTTGTTTATTTGTTTTCTGCTTGGCCCCTCCCCCTCACAGCTGTCAGCTTGACTGTCTGGGGGTGGCAGTTTACCTCAGTATATTTGGATTCTCAGGCTGTAGTTGTGTGGATATGAATCATGAATCCCTTTCACATTCCCTTCAGGAGATGCTGGGTGCCAGTTGCTATGGCTACAGTACATCGTGGCTTAGAGAGACACCTTGTGAGATAAATTTGACCAGCAAGACTTATTTCTTTTGTCTGCTGTTCTCTCTTCCACTGATGATGTTCTAGTTGGCCCATAGCCACTTTCACTCTTCAGCACTTGTGAAAAAAACCTAATGTTAAGTTGAAGCTGCGTTGTAAGGACTGAAGGTTCAAGTGCAAGGTTGCGTAGCTTAAATTTGAAGGTTTTTCTTTTTCATTTTTTTCTTTGTTCGTTGTAGGTCCTAAGAAAACTTGAAGTTAGATTAAACACATCTCAGAAAAGATTGGAAAAGTCAGTTAAGACAAGCTCTGAATCTTAAACTTCAGTCCGGTTTCAGGAGATTTATGAGAGCTATAGTTAGCTCACATGAATCAGTGAATACTAGAATACTGAGCACCTACACAAAAAAAAGTGTTTTTTCACTGCTGGTGAAGTATGTGGGTTGAATATTGGGTGCAAACATTTACAGGCTCATATCTCCATCCTGCATGTACCTGCATTATTTGCATGGATCATAGATATTTGCATACAGTCAGTGGGTGAGCCTGGTTGGTACAGTAGACTATTGACAATAACCAATAGGTATTTTGTGTGAGAAGGAGCTGTGCAAATGTTGGAGTTTGCAGAAGAAATTGCAGAAGCATCATCAAACATTCAATTTGATTAAATTTCTGCTAGCATGATTACCTGCTGTAATCTATCTACCTGATTGAAAGATTGTTAATTAATTTCCAAAGCTCAAAAAATTAACATAACACAGGCACATGAGGCACACACGTACCTACGCACACTGTACATCTCTCACTACTGATTATCGAACCCTGGCATGGGTGTGATGGGCAAACGTGAAGTGTTGTGCATTTTGATTGGCTACTTGGTCCTTCCTGAACTGCCTCTGTGGGAACTAGATGCCCTGAGCCCTCCCTCAGCGAACAGGACAAAACATTTGTCAGCTAACTGAAACAGCTCATCTAAATTTAAAATGTAATTTAAGAACCATTCAAATGTATAAGCCGCAATGCACCTCACAATATTAACAATTTACCAACACGCTCTCAGCATGAATGCTGGTCACCTGGGAAAATGAGTGTGAGTATGTGGGTTATATTGCGTATGTATCCCTACATCCGTAATTGTGTGTTTTGATGAACTGCAGTCTCTTTTGAAATTGTTCAACATCCTCCTGAGATCTGGCCAAACTCAAGCCCTGACACAACTATTTATTGGTAGATATTCAACCCTCATAGGCCAAGAAATGATTAAAAAGCTGGCTGTTTGCTGTAGCATCCAAGGACTCTTCATTATGTATCTGGTGTCTCTTTTCAAATCACTGATGCAAGAAGTACGCTCTCATATGACAGAGAAAGAGAGGGGGCATATATGTGTGTTGTGTGGAGGAATGAAGATCCTTGTACTGTTATGTTCAAACAAAGGTTTCCACGGCAACCACATGCACCATTAGTCCCCTTATCAAAACTCAGGGATGAAGCGCCTCAATTACCCCTCACTCTCATGCACTCACACACACACATATGCACACATGTGCTCTCTTAACCCTCAGATCTGCGAGGGTATCTCAGCCTTTGATTGAGGATCGCTTTGAACAAATGGTACCTCTGTATGACGAGGGACGATACGAGGGTGTTTTGATCTCTTGGCTGTTTGACTGAGAAGAGACTCTCAAGGACGGGCGACAATGGCTGATTTATTGGGAAAATGTTGCAAGAAGAAAAAAAGAGACTCTCTAGAAAGGACAAGTGTTCTGCCTTTCAAAACAAGGATCAACCTTATTGCACTGATGAGATTTGATTATTCTTCAGATTCTTCTTAACAGTAGGGACTACAGCTTCTTTTAAGCTCCAAATGGTCTTGACATTCAAACAATGGTTTACTTGAAGTTTAATTTGAAAATGTTCAGGACTACAGCTCCAAACACTTTGTCAGTGGCAAGTAGATGAAATAAAGCTGTACCTGTGGATGAAGGGGCAGAGGAAGAGAAGGGAATCCAGTTTTAGAATATTTTTGTTGACAGTTTTAAATTAAAAGCAAAAATGCATTGCTTATAGCAACATGACTCAAGGTATGCAGACTGCTTTGTCGGCTTACTGCTGTGCCTATGCCAGTTCTCAGTTCTTTGAAATGTTCTTCATTATTTAAGGGTGTTTTCACACCTGCACTTTTCAGTTTTGTCAAATTGGACTCTGTTCATTTCCCCCCTTGGTGTAATTCATTTGGGCAGGTGTGAGCAGAGCAAACACACTCGTGTGCGGACCAGAACAATCATACCAAGAACCTTGCTCTATGTTAAATTGCATAACAATGTTTCTCTCACAGAAACATGCATTAGTCCAGAACACAGAATCTTCTTCCTGTACTTACGTTTTTGCTCCCGCTCCAGACACATCTAACCAACAAGCGGAGTGAATGTTCTCACATGTTTGTAGTGATGCATTTTGGTTCGCTTGGATTTTTCTCTGTGTGAAAAGAACCCAAACCAAGGGGGAGATGCTCCAAGTTTACAACTCATCAAGTGATTTAAACCAGAGCAAACAAACTATAGGTGTGAAAACACCATAAGGCTTAGAGGAGCTTACAGTCAGAAAGTACACAAAAACTTGATGAGAGAGATGCACTACATTAAATGGATTTGAATTTGTACATTGTTATAATGAAAATGCCCATTAATTTATCTAGCATTAGCTAAGCTGCAAAAAATAATGAGGAATTAAATGATTCCCTTTTGATTAACATGCTTAATCTCTATATGCATTAATGAAGCATATTGTGGTTTTGGATTTTGCTCAAATAGGTTATTATCTCTTTTTGTTATTTACCTATTATTCTTTTCCCCTCTAGTTTTAGTTTTTTCTTTTGTTTCTTAATGTGTTCATGTGGTGTATGATGTAGAAAAACTTGATTAATGGTTAATAACTGAGCTCAGAACTCTGTTTTGAATGGGATTTCTATTTTATCTATTATATTGCTACCACAAGTCAAGCCTATCTGGGGGAAAATACAAGAATGAAAGAAAACAGTTAAACACCAAAATGGAAGGAGAAACAGGAAGGAACAGCAGGGGAAATATGAGGGTCAAGGTTTTTACTTTCAGGTCATTTAAACTCAGACTGGCACACAGGAGAAGACACACATACCTACACACACGCACAACCAGTCCCTCGTCCATGCCTGCTGATCCAATCATAGGGCCTGGCATATGATAACAATCTGGGGATTGCACCGTCATCAGGACAAATCCAACCCAAAGGATCCCAGGACAGACAGTCATCTCAGCCCATCAGGTCAGGAGCAGCAGACTGCTGGACTGAGTACCAATACCCTGAATTCAGACTGCCGGGCTGAATACCAATATTCATCCTGTTGTATCCTGTTTATGGGTTCAATAGACCCACACAACCCACACAACAAGCAACACGTCTGGGTTTTTTAAATTACTGTCTTCAGTGTAATTTCTGTGTTTGTCTTTTCGGCAGATGGATAGATGAACATAAACGCAGCTGTTGTGATCTTTCCTTATCATTTTAGTACTGTTACATCTTTATGTAAGTTCTTTTTCTAATTGCCTCTCCACTGCCAATGGTTCCTATTGCTGTCTGGCCTGAGGTTTCTTCCCTTTGTAGCCACACTAGCAGCGTGACTCTAGGGATGGTAGTGTCCATCTGTCAGTCTGTCTGTCTGTCAATCGGTCACTTTGTCTTTTAACAGACTAAAATATCTCAACAAATATTAGATGGATTGCCATATGGTTGTACAGGCATTAGTGGTCCCCAGAGGATGAAGCCTACTGACTTTAGTGACCCCCTGACCTTTCCACCAGTGCCACCATGATGTTGACATTTTCAGTTTTAGTAAAATGTCTCAACCATTGGATGGATTGCCATGAACTTTGGTGCAGATATCCGTGGTGCCCAGATGACAAGTCCAAATGGAACTTTAGTGATCTCCTTTCTTTTTCTCCAGCTCCACCAGCAGATTGACATTTTTAGTTCAGATTGAAATATCTTGACAGTATTGGATGGGTTGCCCTGAAATCTGGTACAGACATTTTTACTCCCTAAATGTCCAAGGAGGGGAGCTCTCTTTGAATTGCTTTCCCTATGGTTTTGCCTCATGTGCAGTCTTTCTGGGGAGGTTTTCTTTGACTTCTTAGAAAGCAGAGTGGGAAACATTGCTGGTGTGGGAATATAAAGCCCAATGAGGTATTGTGTATGGGATTAGGCTATACAAATTAACCCTACTTGACCTTCAGATGGTGATAGAAAATAACAATGAATACACACCAACCACACTGAAGCAATGCGTATAGTGATGTCCACCGTTCCCTCTGTGAATCTGAATCCCCTTTTCTGCTTGTGTCTGTAATGAGCTAGTGTAGGTGGACAATAGCCTTAAGAAGAACTCACAAAAGCAGCCAACACAGCGCAGTGATTGAGCTGTGTGACGTGTTAACCTAACGGCATTGTTGACCTTCCTTTAAATATCTGGATTTCCACAAAGTGGCCTTTTTCACATAAGGATCACTCAGCTAGTCAATCTCTCAGATGTGTTTCTATTCAAGCCTTCAAAAAGTGAATTCTGTTAAATATATTGAAACTTCCAGCTCAATCTGCCGTCAGTGAATGGCACACCATGGCACATACAGTAGTATACTGCGCAGACAGAAACACACATTTGAAAACTGTCTCTGCAACTCATACAAACACTGACATGCACCCACAACACCAACCCACAGACAGATAGCCTCACAAACACCCAGGATCACCATGGAATCTACAGATTGATTGATGGCTTACAGATCTACTGCGCCAAGCTTCAAATATTTATCATACACTCTTGTGGTCTCTCATCTACTGCCACATGTTCATCGACCCAGCGCCCCTGCTGTCAGTCAGATGTGTGTGTGTGTGTGTGTATGTCAACTTTTGTCATCAAGTCTTTATGGATTTTAAGCTAGAGGTTGAAGTTGCTGCTTCGCTGTATGTGTGAAATATTTTATTTAAATAATTTGATTAAAACTTCATGTAGCATTTCACCACCAATTAGCTATTGATTCTGAGATTTGAGATGAACAAATTAGATCATCAACAAGAGGGATGAAATCCTCATTGTGTCCCTTAGGATTGGATTTTATAGGAAACTGGCTAGATTGTTTTACAATGTGTCATGGATTGCATTAGGAAAACATAAACCATTTTTTGCTTTGTAATTAATGCAGAATATCATTATGAGGCTTGCAGACAACATATTAAACATTGCACATTTAAGCCACAAACAACTGTGTATGAATGAGATTGTTCAATGTATTTGACACTGCTGTCTTCACTTCACTGTGTATTCACCCATCTCTGTGACCTCGTTATACCAGACAGTGAGGCAAAAATGTTTCAGTGCTCTGTGGTGTGTATGTACACAAGTATAAGTGGATCTATGTGTGTGACAATGTACTGTACGTGTTTGTTTGTTTGTTGTGTTTGCCACAGTGCCAACTTTAGGGGCTCCATGCTGGTGGAGGCCTGTGGGTCCAACATCTGCTCACTGCTGGTGGGTGACTTGCAGAAAAAACTATTGCAATAAAACTAAACTACTAAATATTAAAAACAAAAAAAATGTTTTAATTAGTAGTAGAGTAGTTTTTTTAAAACTGACTAAAAGTATTCTGTTTTTTGACATGGTAATGTGGTATTTAAATATGAATGTTATTGATAAAGAACACTGCTTAGACGAGTAAATATTTATTTATAATATATATAAATATGAGGAGGCCCCAGGTGTAGCTGTTAAGGGAGAAATATGTAAATAACTAAACTCTTCAGATTGTAAGAGATTCTTCTCCCACTTTGCATTTGTACCTTTTGCACTTACTGTCTGGCAGGCAGAATGGACAATTACAAGTGGTTTGTGTCAAATGCACTTCCTGATATGGAAGATGGAAGGTAAATACAGCACACTACAGGAGCAAAAGGGAGCGATTTTGGACACAACTAAAAAATGGACTGGTGAGGGAGGAAAGCACAAGGGAGTTGCTGATGACACATATTGTTGATGGCAAGGCCGCCAATACCAACACATTTAAGAATCTGAGTTTCCTCTACCCTTAACTTAAACACAACATCTTTGGAAAGTCATTTGAAATCCATTCACTGTTTGGAAACCACACTGAGATTGGCTGTAGAGCTTTTAGCCAAAACTAGTGTCAATCCAAACTGATACTGTCCATCTGGACACTGGTCTGCTGTCTGAGTTTGTCTTCCCATATCTGAAAAATAACTTGACCCATCTGAGAAAGTGTAATATATTACATCTTTGCATCTAATGACCTATTTTACATGCATTGTCTTTTCCTGGCATTGTGTTTTCTGTTTTTACTTAGCCTTCACTGATCTCCACTAACCTCCACCCACCATATTGAAATTTTCCACTTAAATTATATGACCTTGGATGGCAAAGCCTCCTAGCAAATACATGCCGAGATAAAACTGGCAAGCTTGATTTGTCACTGGAACCACATGCCTGAGGGGGAATTTTTCTAAATAACCGTTCTGGTTTGACCACTTAATCAGTCTAACTCTTATGCTGTGCAAATATTTGTAGGTAACTTTGAGAATGGATCATAGACAATAAGAGTGAAATACATTTTGGACAACATCTTGCATATATTCTGTAAATCTTGATCAAAACTTCTTTGAAGTTTAATTTCAAAAGTCTTTAATGACCCTTGAATGAAATTAAAACAAACCATACAACCAAACATTTTCTTGTAGATATTGACATAATAGCAATTTATACATTTACACTATGCCCAAGCAGCTGGTGTGAGCAACCTGGATCAAAGATCGGCTTATATCTTATCCCTGTGTTTTTATCACATATAGCATAAGTAGGCTAACAGTCCAGGTGGCCAGTAAAATGCAAAAGGCATTTGAAGTCAGACTTTTGCCAACACCAGACACTGATGTCTGCCCACATATGCATTCTGTGTCACACTTTAAGTTGGGTAGTCCACCAACACACACAAAACAACACCTCAGGCCTGAAAGAGTCACGCCTACAGACACCATGGATCCCAGCAGGCCCACATGCATTTTAAAAAACATCATACTTTTATATGATACAGGCCACTATGCCAAAATCGTCTTGCAGCCCAGCGTTATTCCTGAGGGCTTCACCAGCTAGCCATTTGAGGAAAGACTACATTAACAAGCTTTTAGCACCACCTGTTTTGCCAGGATTGTGGATGAACAAAAATAGAATACATATATGTCTTACTCAAATCTACATGTTTGTCTTAAAACTAATTTGGGTATAACATTTAAAGGTATAAAATCTCTTTCCCTCTCACGCTATCTATCCCTTCTGCCCTATTTCTCACTATCTCTACCTCTCCTTTTCTCTTGCTCAATTTTTCCGTCCAGCCCTCTTAAACACCCACATATTACCGCACTCTATCTCCTACACTGAGTAATCCACTACTCCACATACATTTACTGCATAGATAAAGAGAGAAGGAGGGATTGAACACATAGAGAGAGAGAGAGATAGATCGAAAGAGAGCGAGCGAGAGAGAACGCAGGTAAGAAGGACTGAACGCCTACAGTACATGCATACATAAAGGCATCAGCACAGGCTGAGATATTGACACCCACATCCCATCTGTCAAATGAGGAACCTTACACCGATAATGACATTTTTCTCTTGATATGACACTTTACATAATCCTTTGTAGGGGAAGTTTTGTTACACCAAGACCAGTGCAACATGCACAGAAACAGACACACCTACACACACACACACACTAACAGGAAATTTAATATTGGCATTATATCTATCTATCTATCTATCTATCTATCTATCTATCTATCTATCTATCTATCTATCTATCTATCTATCTATCTATCTATCTATCTATCTATCTATCTATCTATCTATCTATATGTCTATCTAAAGTGTCTGTCTACTACACAACATTTATGGTCTGTAACTACCACTTTGGGGTCATTGTTTGGTATGTTTTCAGTACAGCTGTGAAAACAAAGAAATGCAAAAGACGAAATGTCTGGTTCTATTTATTTTATTAAGGCACTCAAGCATTTGCATGTGGTCAGATAGTAATCTGAAAGAAAACACAAAGCTAAATGTCTGCATTTCTCCAACTTTATAACAAAAAATGTAAACACATTAAGGACCATTACAGCTGGGCTCAAGCTCTTTAAACATAATACTCTGTGCACAGACTTGTATCTGTACTGTAAATACCACTGACATAGTCTGAATCTGCAGCCAGAAGCTGGTTGAACCCAGAGAACACAAAATCTTTGTGTTCACTCTGCTGGTTTGCAAGTGGGAAAAAAGTGTTTAATGAATGTTTAAGGTGTGTGTACATTTATTACCATTAGGTGAATTTCCTGCATCAGCCCGCTCTTCTTTTTCTCTCTGGTTTCATGTGTTCATCAATGCTGAAAGATAATCTTGCGGTGAAGTACACCGCCTCCAGAATCACAGAAGAACATGGTGAACATGGATCGAATCCCAGTGGCATAAAAAGCAGCTAGCACACAAGGTGAAGTGACTAATTATAAAAACAGGTAGGTGACAAATAAAATGTAAACAACCAAATTCATCTTTCCTGGGCAACCATTAACACTGAAAAAAACTATAACATTTCCTATTTAGTAAAACAAAAACAAAAAAAACACAACTAAGATGCTTGAAACAAAAAAAAAACATTAAAACCCACAAACAAATATGTACCAAAAGGACAAAACAAATGTTTTCTTTATCAAAAAAACTAAACAAAACAGATCATCATCTGTCACTGACTGTTTGGAGTGCCAAGTGTCAAGAAGAAGAATCACGAAACAGATGGTAATAATAGGTAATCTGCAGTTTAAAAAAAAAAGGCAGTCTGTATCTTTTGACACTGTCTTTCCTTAGCTGTGGCGCCACTGAACAACCACACACCACTCCGCTATAACATTGCTTGCCGCAGAAAGTGTTCTAGACTGGCAATGCATATACCTGACTATTTACGTATAAGTTTAAATGTCACAAATGTTGCATCATTAACCTTCTATGGCAGTTCATTACAACTCTTTAAGAAACTGACAACATGTTTTCCAGAAAGCTATCTCTGAGTACCTCCTGTGGAAAGCGGAGGCAGTTTTACTGGACTGGGGTGTGTTTGATAAAAAAAAGGAATAGTGGGAGTAGAGGGAGGCAGGGAAAAAACTGATGGAGAGAGAAAGAGAATCAGCACCCACGCTGCACCTCATTAAAGTTCTGAAAGAGAGTGATCAAAAGTAAGAAGAAAAGACAACAAAATAAAATCTGTGTTTTTTTTTACAAACTGTGTATCTGTTTAAGTATTTATATGCAGTTAAATGGCTCTTCTTTGTTTCCCAAGTAGCTGGAGCTTTTTTCTGCTATTACCTGGAGCCCAAGTCTTTCCATGACAACGATACTGAATACTATTATTGACTCACTCGTGTTCAGGTTATTGCATTTGAATAGGATTTGCATATCATAACACACACAGTGTCCTGTACAATGAATGAACTATGAGCTGTCATAATGTAATGTTATTTGTCCCATCAGTACGTGATCAGAAGATGGTGTATGTCTTGTGTGTTCAAGGGTACAACAGTGACAGTTTATAAAGGCTGATATTCAAAAAATAAAAACTAAGCTGAAGGCTTTCTGTTTGTCAAGAGCCACTTCTTCACCTCAAACCAAGAGACAATCAGAGTTGTATTTGCATGACTGAGTGCCTACTGGAATTTACAAAAATCAACATAATCCAGTGCTGTGTTCATGCATTTGTGTGTGCAACTGTGCATGTTTGCGTGTGTCACTTGCACCTTAAGTGGGATTCACCGTGTGTTGTTTCCCCTGACAAATCCCCCAGGTCGACAGTTGTATTATACATTTCTCTGTCACACACACAGTCACATGCATGCATGCACTCACAAATGCACTCACACACACACAGCATGGTGATAGTTGACTCACTGATCTTCTCTGCTCTTTTGTTCCTGATACACCTGCTCAATTTACCACCTCCCACACACATGCACGGGCACACGCACGCAGACACACACACACACAGACACAGACACAGACACACACACACACACACACACACACACACTGGTAAACACTCACAGCACCTCCGAACAGCTCAAGCAACTCAAAACTTAGTTCCCAAGAGAGCAGCAGTCGGGGGAGGGGGGGAGGGGGAGATTAAATGAAAGCGAGAAAAAATGAGAGCAAAGAGAAAAAGTCCTTTTCTCTGCTGTGTTTTTCTTTTCTTCCCTTTTCCTCCTCCTCTCCTTCCCTCCTCCCTATTCCTATCTACTTTTATTTCTTTCTGCTCTCATATGTTGTCTTCTTTATTCCTGAACATCCTATTTTCAGCTCATCTCATAGCCTTTTCAACTCTACCTTTTCCCGCTCATCTTCCATCCATCGGGTTACTATTTGTCTTCAGGTAATATTAATACATTCTTCCAAGATAGATTTTGTTTACCTCTGAATCTTGAGAAGTCATGCCAAATTTAGCCACTTCTCCCTCCATTTCTCAGGATAATAGGACAAACATGAACACAGAGAGAGAACTGTGCTACAGCCAGATGTCATCTATTTTACATCTGCCACTGTGGCCTGCTACTTTATAATACGTATGTGAGTATGCAGCCACTCCAGCGCACATGCTAGCCTGCCCGTTTGCTTCGTTGGCTGCCAAACAGTTAGATTTGCTCTCTGAGCACAGACGTTTTCCCCTGCCAGAACAGTTTGTCCCAGTTTCCCACTGAGAAACACTTTTCGTTGGGAAATGTGTTTGCGCATGTGTGGGCACGTACAGGCATTTGAATGTCTGTATATGTGTAGATGGATGTACACATGGGTGTCACTGTGTTTCTCTGTGTGTGAATGATGTCAGGTCTTGTGTCCCCAGGGGATTTGGCAAAGAAGGCACGAGGTATCGCATGCCTATTGATAAAAAAAGCCAAACTCTCCGAACTACACATTAAGCACTGCTTGGCAAGTGGTTTCGGGGCTGTCTGCAAGGCTTGTAATTATGATAGGCTTCAGTCCATACAAATCCCATCCTCTGACACTCCATCTCTCTATCTCTCACACACACGCTTGCGCACACTTTCTCTACCTCACTTTATAGTGTTGTTATATTTCTAACATTCCATCCCAACTTGCCCCAAGCTCAACTCATTACAGGTCTGATTCGGTGTTATGTGAGCCAGACAGGAATGCAATGGCAACATGCATTAATGTTGGACATTAATGTAGTCACACTACTTTTTCTTCTCAGTAACACAGCAGTGTAAGGCATTGTAGCTTTATTTCCAGTGAAAGTGATTTCCATTTAATTAAAAATCAGTTTTAATATCTATCAAGTAAAATCAATTTTGCATGGCTCATTGTGTTTACTGCCAGGAAGAAATAGAGATAATGTCATTATTTGAATTTGTGCCAAAGAAAAGAATATCATCATTAAACGTAAATAGCAAACAACATCCATGGTTCAAATGCCTCCTGTCTCGCCCCTCATTTCCTGTCATCTCTTTACTGTCATTATCAAAAGTAATGCAAAAATCCCAGTCCTGTTGAGAGACTTGAGATCTCGAGAGAAACTCAGCAAGAAATCTGTTGTAGCAGCTCAACAGAATACAGATCCATGTCAAAGAGCCTGGTGAGATTTCCTCTACCGAACAGGCTAAGATCAGTTTCCGACAGGTAGAGCAGCAGTAACACAGAGAGAAATGATGCCTTGTGTTTGGCTGCGTAGTGGAGGAAATGCTGCCCATGTCTACATTGTCTGTCACATTCGGAACAAGATTTGAAAGACAGCTGACTGTTAGAACGTTTAGAACGTAAGATACAATAGAGCAATGCAAGTAAAGAGTATTGGGATTGTATACGTATTTAGTGACTTAATATGATTGGTCCTCAATAAGTACCAACTAAAATAATTCTATTATAATTTTAAGAAAACAATAAGTATTTAAGAACTTAAGAACTTTACTTTTTCAAATGTATCTGACCTAGCCTGTGATGCAGAATATCATGGGGACGTTTAACACATCAACAAAATTAAAGTAAAGTATACTTGTTAAGATTCTTAAAAAAAAAGCCTAACAGTGTTAGTTAGAAACATATACCTGCTTTCTGCATCTGTAACTACCTGTCATGTTTTTTTTGTAAAACTTTTTCATGTATGTATGAATAAATAAATGAAAAAAAAAAATTATAACAGGGGAATGATAGTCTTTTGTTCCAAAACAGATAGTTTAGCTTACTCTGCTTTGATGTACATTTACTTTTTACACATTGATCTTTTTATTGATTGGTGTAACAATTCAATAGCAGTATAAAGTCAGCCTTTCATGAAGCCACAGACTAGGACAAATATTTGATCCTAGCTAGGCAATAGTGGTGACCATTATGGCTTGCACAGGTAGCCAGCCTGGATTAGAAATACAGTTTAGAGTGCAATATTCCTTTTCGACTGGTTTGATGGTTTTAAAGCTATTTTGACACTGTTGTGATCACATTCTTACATATCTCATCTCACACATGTGATTATTACATAAATTAATCCGTGCCGTAAATGTTCTGAACATAAGGACATTTCTCCTTACTGGAGATTAGTGACTGTTACCCATTGGCTATAAAGAAACTGGGCAGAATTCACTGTAACTGGAGACAAAAATTAGACAAAGGACAGTTTTCATTTGCAGCTGCAGGCACCACCAAAATGTTGAAGTGGCAATGACAACAGGAAATGTTTCGTTAAAACTATACAAATACCAGAAACCCTGTAAACATCCTGAGTCTCCTTGATAAAGACACAGCACTCTTTTTTTTTCTGGCACCTTTTGTATATGATGTACATTTCCAAGCTCTGAAATTGTTGGAAATGAGACAGTGAAAATGTCAGTGACACAAATACACACACAGACATGGTAAAAAGTCAGTAGATTGATGCTGTTATTAGGCTTACTATGTGTGTGTCTCGCAGCAATATTCTTTTGTTTTCTATTTTCATCCTCACTTAATGTGACTGAACCACCTTGTCTGTTTGATTGTAACCATAGAGATTAACTTGAATGACCCTATCAAAAGGAGCCCTAACCTTAGTCAGCCAAGCCCAGCTGGCAAAGAATAACAATATCAGCAGTTCCAATCTCCTACCCTAACACACACCCTTACCCACATGCCCCATACACACAAACACACATGCCCTCACAAACACACATTGACAAATTGCATATGCAGAAAGGGCGAGAGAAAAATGCTATGTGTTTATTCATCCCCCCCATACTGCTGCAGCATAAAAAAATTACTCCCCAACACCCCTGCACCTGACCTTCAGTGTTATTAAGGAGCCTTCTTTATTCCTGACATTCTCACAGCTCTTCCCTGAAGAAAGCAATTCATCCATTTTCCAATAACTTACCACCCTAGGCAATTATGTCTGCTTTTTTTGCCACCTCTCTGCTTCTCAATAAAGTGCTCATAAATAGGGAGGGCAAAGATGTGAATCAAGGAAGTGATTTTGAAAAGATTGCTGGGTGTGTGAGGAAATGAGACAGTGAGAGAGTGTGTGTGTGTGTGTGTGTGTGTGTGTGTGTGTGTGTGTGTGTGCGAGAGAGTGAGAGAGATGGTTGTGTTAAGAGATTCTTGACGATAGCAAAAGTGAAAGTGATATTAAAAAGCAGGAGTTAAAAGGAGAAAGCTAGTGGAGGTTGGGTGGCAGAAGTTGTGAATTTGACATGTCTGAAGCACAGTGGCTGTGTTCAGCTCAGCTGGGTGCAGAAATTGCTTTAGCAATGCCTGCAGTCACAAAAAAAATAAAGTCACAGCTACATTTCAAAGATCTACATAGATCTTTTATTGGCTTACATGGTTGACAAAAGCACATTATTGCTTAGTTTTTATCAAAGCAATTATTACTGTACTAACTTAAGCCATTTATAAATTGAGTTACCTTAGTTATAACAATAATTTAACAAATTTTCCCATCACAATATCAATCACAATATGCAGGTACATTTATAATGATTTGATAATGTATCAAACCAACTAATCGCAACTAATACAGTTTTACTGGCTTTCAATGATAGACAATGTCATTAATGAAGCAGGCATTACAGTAAATTAAGTAAATTTGCTCGTTATTTCTAATTTAATAAACATAAGAGACAACAATAAATAAGCACTATAGGCCAGACTGCATTTATACGCCTAAATCCATCAACTTACATTATATCATTAACAAACTAAGGATGCTGCAATCAATAAAGTACTGCTAGATCATCTTCTCATGTTCTTGCCTTACAGAAAAATACATCCATATTTTCAACATGTAAATTACAATTTGTATGATAACATATAACACTTAGTCTCTTCTGCAGGAGCTTTGAGTGAAGATGAGATGTAACAAAATAAAAACAGTTTACTTAGCCAGAAAAAAAAGCCAGTAGATCATCAACTGAAAATATACTAGAGGCATGAAGTACTGAATATTAATTAGAATAATATTATAAATGTACATGTCAGCAGTTGGATATAGGTATGTCTTAAACTATTAGTGGCTACAGACACATTACATCAGTTAGATTGTTTTTAAAGTGTCCTACTGCAAAGGGCTAAAAAGTGAGCTCCTTTTGCTCTCTTTGCAATGTTCTACAGAAACAAGCTGCTGAGACTGATTTGCAGTAAATGCATCAACTACAAGACCTCCCACACACAGGTGTGTGCACAAACACACACATAGTCACACACACAGTTTGTTTTAGTTCTCTGTTCTCTCAGCAACTGAAAATAATTCAGTTCAATTCAATATATCTTTTATGTCCCTTGGGGACAATTTGTATAGAGGCTTAAGTGTGCCACTGAAATGATGATAGACCTTTTTAGTGCTTAATTATAATTGATTAATTAATTGATATATTAAAACCAGTTATTAATTGATTAATTAAATTTGCATTTAAATTGTGCTATTAAAAAACTATTAGTAAAATAAAAAAATTACCTACCTGTACATGAGCCAATTAATAATTCCACTCCATTATTCTGTCTTTAAATCATAAATAAATGAATTTATTTTTGATGGATTGAAAAAAGGTTTTTAAATGTTATATTTTGATGTTCAGTTTACTAATTTATTTACATGATAGAACTAATAAAAAACAGCTAATTTGTTTGCTTCAAAGTTTCCATTTCATCCACACTTTCATTTAAACTTGAAGTTAATGTGACACATTAACAAATAAAAGACATCCAACCATTTTCCTACAGTGAGAGCAGTAAAACATTAGACTACAACTGAGGGCTCCAGTCGCTATGAAATAAATGTTTGTGATCATGGTGAAAACAGGTTCAACTTTGTTCAAATTCATCCCCTCAAAAAAGGTTTAGGAATCATTTGAAATGTCAAATGAAAAAGCTGAACTTCACAGAGAATAAAGCATACAGACAACATTAACAAATCAGTAGAAACTTCACAATCTTCTCATTCAGCACATATTTAAGCGAATTACAGATTTTGTTTCAATTAAAAAAATGCAAAATACACAAATCAGTAGCATCCTTGTATCCTCCACCGTCATAATCAGTTGAACACCATGTTATTCACAGACTGAGCTAAAACTAAATTCCTGGATTGAGAGGTTTGGCTATGGAGTGGTCGCCTCAACATCACAACTATATCAGTGGATATGTTGATTCCACTTTTGGATAGTCTGTTGTTTCAGACTTTTTCATCAATAATAGGATAAGTAATTAATACAAGAATATTTAGGAATGTATATAATATGAGAAGCATTCCGTTAATATTTATCTATGTGTCTTCTATATGGTTATTTCCTCATTAGTGTACTACATCCTCATGCATTCCCCTGCTGCCCACGTCTCACAGACAGGTTTCACCTGCTTCTCTGACAGTGGTGTGACTTGTTCACAGGTGGAGCTCTCCAGAGAGACTAATAATACCCACATCTGAAATATCACTGCTGCCTACACCACACACCCATGGCTCAGCCAGGGAGAGTGAGATGGCGAATGCAAGACAGAGAGAGAGAATAGCATTTTGTGGTGTTAACTTTGCAACAGGAGAGATGAAGTAGAAAGGTGTCAGAGACAGAAAGAATTAAGTGAATTTTTGTATAATTTGCTTCAATATAAATCTAGTATTTGACAGCAACCTGTAAGAGGAGAGATCCTAACAAACACGTACACTACCGTTCAAAAGTTTGGGGTCACCCAAACAATTTTGTGTTTTCCATGAAAAGTCACACTTATTCACCACCATACGTTGTGAAATGATTAGAAAATAGAGTCAAGACATT